>VZTE01004150.1:998722-1014590 GCA_013397775.1 Eulacestoma nigropectus
AGGGGGGGGGGGGTTTTTTTAAAAAAAAAAAAAAAAAAAAAGAAGTAGTGTCATGTTGTAGCCTATGCACCTTTTATATATGTGTAACAACTACATTAAAGGTTGAAAGCACACGGGTTAAAATACATACAGCCAAAATTAATTAAAAGCCTGTCACGAGAGAGAAATGTATTTAAGTGAAACCCCATAATATCAAATGCTAATGAAAATCTTAATCTGTAAGAGCAGCATGTACACCAAAAAAAAAAAAGGGGGGCAGAAAATTAGGGATTTAGGACATTTACTTAGGTAAGTGAAACTAACGGTTTATAATATAAAAAATACTTAATAAAACTATTTCTCTGTAAAGCTTTTAAATAGTTCATTGGGAAAAGGAGGTGAATATGCATCATAGCTGTTTCATACTCATCTGTAAATAGCTACATCATATGATAGCTTTTCAATTGAAATCATCAAACTTTTTTAGTAATATGGCATTTAAAAATACATGTGACCTTTCTGATGTATAGGTAGAGCATTACAAAAATATATTGCTTACATCCCAAGGATTTATTTCTAGTTGCCAAATTGCACTCCATAATAAAATTAACTTTTAATTTTGCATTCACAAAATACATTTTATACTTTTAGCTGTTTCCAATCAACTAGAACAGCTGTTCATTTTATAAAATTAAATGATTAATATTCTTCTTAATTATGAATTTTGAGTACATATGCTGCTCAAGGTCAATTCATTTCCTAATTTAAAAATTTAAATGTCGTTCGTATAATAGATATATAAACCAATTCATCTGGTAGTTAATTCAAATAAATTAATCTCAACAAAAAAATGGGATATGGTTAAAAAACTTGAGATTTGGTCTGTTTTCTGTGTTGAAAAGTGATTTTCACGCTTGGACAAACTTCAAGCGGAGAACATTAAAAAAACCCCACAAATAATCAACATTTTTCTTCAGACAGTTTGGGCGTTTTTAATGTGTTGTTAATCAAATTCTTTTTAGTCAAAGGCCAAATAAAATAAGACTTTCACCTGGGAGAAGGTTGCAGGATTGACCTTTTGGTCCCAGCTGACCAGATTTTCATTGCAATAATCCAACAAATTTATAAAAATATGTCTCCTACCTCCTCAACTACTGTTATAGAAAAAGTAAGGTAAAGGTTTTTAAAACTATATTGGGAAGTGTCCTTTCTAAAACTATCATAGCATAATTCTTCCTTCCATATTAAATTAAGGGTGCAATTTTTGAAAGAAATATTTAATCTTCAGTTATTTGCTGATTTTGAGAGACTGCATTTTAAAGTAACTAAAATTTAACTATTTCAGTTTGTAAATTCACATATCTAGTATTAGTCCTGAATACTGAAGAAATAGGGAATATAAAATGCTGCTGTCTTGAAACTCTTAGATGAAATATACCTTTTGCTGTTCAGTGATACTCAATGACTCAGGAGACCACTCAGAAGTTCATAAATAGGGCAAATTTGTATTTCTGTGCAAGTAGTTGCACAATTACTGAGGCACTTTTAAATTAGCCTTGTAATATTTCATAGAACTTGTCAGCCTATTCTCATATTGAGCAGTAAGAAACAGAAGTATAATGTCCATCTTGTTGTCAGATTTTATAATTTGCCAGAGAACCTTTTTTTTCCTCTGTTACCATTTTTTGAATTATTTCACACTTTTTACAAGATTCTTTTGAATCCTGTGGTAAAGATGTGGGGTCTGTCACTCTGGCACATGATAGAATCAGCTCAAAGACCTATTAGATTTTCCTGCCAAACTTTTTAAAAATACTTACCAAACAGGATCCCTAAATCTTCAAAACTACTGAGTTTTCCTTCAAAGGGCTTTCCAAGCATGTATCTTCAATAATTTTGCATTTAAATATTGTCCAAGCCACTGAGGACCTGGAAATATGCAGCAACCAGCAAGGCTCACCCTTGTCAGGTAAGTGTTAATATGCAGCAGAGAAGAAGGATCCAAGGCCCTAGGCTGATTGAAGGAATAATCTTGACCAGAGAAAGCAGAAGTGCATGTAATTCAAAGAGTCTTTTAAATAAGTTTATGGGTTTTATTCCCTGTTAATATTTACTCCCAACTGATTTGAAATCATGTAGGTGTTTCAGTATGCATAATGAAAATCAAAGAAAACAAACATGTATTTTGACCTTCTGGCTGTGACAAGTCAGTGGGAGATTATGGATAGTGATATTTGACCTTTAACCTGGAGGGCATCAATGCTGTTTTTCTTCTCATCATCTCTTAGTATCTTTTGTGTTACACATTTACTTAAGGACACACAAAATCCCATCGTGGCCCTGACCCAAGCCTGGTGATTACATCATTGCTTAGCCATGTCAGCAGGAGCTAACCTGGGGCTGTATACAAAGCCTGTGTGCTCCTGAGAAAGGTTATGGACGTCCACTCAAGGACATGTAGGGCCATTTAGGTATGTACAAGGTCTCCATCTCCTCTTCAGGTGGCTGTGGGGTGCATCCTGTGCTGCAATGTACTGAAGCTGGTGGCCAGGACCTTCTGAAGAAGCGGCAAGTTTGTACTGAGATATTAACAAAGTTGCTACTCACTGAACAATTTAAGTGCACTCTTTAATGGTGCAGAGGCCTTGTACAGACTGTCTGTATAGATTCAGATTCTACAGTGCTCCTGTCTTGAAACTCTTGGACAAAAGATACCTTTTACTGTTCAGTGATATTCAATGATTTTAGCAGACCACTCAGAAGTTCATAAATAGAGTAAATTTATATCTCTGTGCACATAGTTATCAAGGCACTTTTAAACGAGCCTTGTACCAAGGCAGTCCATGTTAATCCGCCTTCTCTGGAGTATTGGTCTTGGCTTTTATGGCCATTAATGCCAATATTGAGCAAGTAAGTCACTTTAAGCAACATCCTAATTTGTCCTTCCTGTCAACCTGTCCCATCATAAAATGCGATCTTTTTTACATTTATAGTTTTCTGTTGCCACTGAATTATAGACATTTACCGTGACAGTGACTGACATGTCCTGAACTGGGTATTACATCACCATAGCATTTACCATGGAGGAATGATGAACCACAAAGGGGAAAATGAAAAATAAACCCACTTTTTTTTAGGATACTCATATTCAAAATGAAAAATAATATTCAAATGCCATAAACTGATATTTTTCACAACTTAAATGTATCTATTTGCTAATACCAAGGTCAATAGCTTTATCAAAAACAATAGTGTATACCAGTGTAAATATTCTTGCATTTTTAAAAGGTAGGGTTGTCTGCAAAAACAACGTATTCCTATTATCTGTAAGTCCCTGTTCTTATAATAGTACTGAGCTGTTTGAACAATGTTCCGGTATTACCCTGTACACTACTCGAAAACATTTTTCATTTTCCTTTTTAACGCGAACCAGACATCTCAGAGCACGCTTTCAAAACAGGCTCTAATTATAAAGCAGGTTAGAAGGAATTTTATTAGCCAAAGCCCATATCTTCACTTGGGGTCATATCCCACATGCTTTTTTCAGGATCAGATGGTGTGCCTGTGATCTCCACATGCAGATCTCTCATCTGTATGGAAAGGAGATGTCAGTCACACTGCCATGTTCACCCTTGTTTCAGAGAGCTCTCCACGGGTCTAGAATCCACATGTGAAGAAGAGAAAGGAAAACGCACACTATTCACTCATTAAAGATTAGACAGGAAAGATAACGCAGCCTGAGAATATCAGGTGGTCTCAGCTATCATATGTTAATCCCAAAGGAGTGTGAAAATGGCTTCATTTCTTCCCCTTACATCTAAATAATTAGCTTTTCTTCTGAGCAGGAGTAGTGGTGGTGCTTTGCTCTTGTTTAATTCTGCAAAGAACAGCCAACCACTTCACATCTGCTTGTTTTACATGTTCTAAAACATTGCTTGTGCACCTTAGTAGCCTAATGTAGGAAGTCCCTTCTTCACAGCATTACCTGACCCTTCAGCAGTGTGGCTCCATTGACTTCTTGCTATTAATTTGCTCCGAAAGAGCTTGAAGAGTTTTAAGCAGGCAAAGATTACACTTTTGTATTTTCCCAAATATTAACCAAATCTTCTTATGTGCCTACATGAGGCCTAAGGCTATGTCTGAGCTTCTTAATAAAATGCTTAAATAAATTGTATAATGACACTGAGAAGCTACTTGCCAAGTACTGTAATCAAAGCTGTGTTTGGTGGTTGAATAATTAGGTTAGAGAGAGAAGACTATGAGCAATGTTTTTAGGGGAAGTATGTTCTCTGTAACACTTTAAAACTGCATGTGAACACTGAAACTCTAACTCTGCTACACCAACGGGATCGTGAATATATAAAGAGCAACACTAAACATACTCAGCACATCCTGGCAGTCTACAGGGAAGTGGTTTTTTCTCATAAGAGGAAGGGCTTGTTAAATGTTTTTTCCCACAACAGGGGGAAAAAGACATTCAAGGATCTGAAGATCATTATGCTTCTGTCAAGGAGAAGGGTGAGGGAGAAGACAAAGCAGACAGGCAACCTTCCCTTTTCATGGGCTATCTTTGCTTGCCCTCACAACTATCAACACTAGTAAGGAATCCTAGTTCCCTTCACATCCTGGATAAAGAGAGGAAGCATAAGACCCAACAATTTTTAGAAGCCTCTAGCTGCTTCAGTTTCCCGAGTTCCCTTACACAGCTCAGGAGAGTTTGTAGTACCACCCCGAAGTTTTCTGCAGGGTGTTCCACTATGCAGCTGTTACATTGCATTCATGGGGTTTGCTCTCTCCCCTGTCCACAAAACTCCAAATAATTGTGCCTCGTTACACATGAAGATGAAAGTTTCCTAAGCTAAATAAAGTGATTGCGAAGTACTGAAATCACTGAGACTTAAATGTGAGAATTACCTTCTAGATGTATCATTGAATTATTTTTCTCATTAGAACCACAGTTTTAATCTGCTAAGAAATATTAAATATTAAATAGCCAGTAAAGCAGAATAGTATGTTACATTAAAATAATTCCTTATAAAGTGCCTAAGTACATTACCATCTCCTTTGTCTTTTTATTATATGCATTCATTCATCCTAGACTTAATTTAAAATAGGTGTCAAGCATCAGTTATAATACTGAGGTCTAGATTCTGATCTAGATGTTAGAACCTCTGACACTTAGTGAGCATGTTCAAGAAAGGACAAGGAGGAGGGTAAGTTCAAGCCTGTTTTTAATTAGCTACAGCAATTAGATATTTTGAATACTCAGAATGATATATTAGAACTACACAATTATTTGGTTTGTTTGGTTGCTTTTCAATACACTTGAGAACCAGCTCCTAATTAAGATACACACACTATCAAAGATTAAAAACTTAGATGATGGTAAAAACAATTAGAATGATGATGTAGGTTTAGATTCCCCATGGTTCTTGTACAGATCTGCAAGACAGCATAGAGTGTGAGCACATGGAATTTACTTTCTCTGCACAAGGTCCAGAAACAGCTGTAGTATTTGTGTGGCCTACAGGGGCATGGGCCACCCCAGAGCAGGTGTGATGCACAGGGACATGAAGGTTTTCCCTGAGCTGGCTGGGCGCTTTGACAACAGGAGCTTTACCCTTCATGGGAACGGCTGCAATTACCCATTGCCTCTACGTAAGGAGTTGTTCCTCTCTGCACAAGTCCTTCTTGGGGTGCTGCAGTCCTTATCCTGCTCCAAAGGCTAGACCATTAAATCACAGCAGAGCCTTTACCTGTGGAGCATATGCCACCTATGCGTTAACTATTTGTTCTTTCGGTTCAGAAAACATTCTTTCCTGTTTAAAAGGTGTAAGAGAAAAGCACAGCATACAACAAAGCACATTTTTAAAAACAGAATCTAAGACCCAGTGATTCATCCAAGATTACCTCCAATTACAGGTGTGCCTTGCCCCTTTAAAATTGATAGACTATGTAATATACCATCCTTAATATGTTCTGAATGTTTTGCTCTTGATCTCAAAAGCAGTAAACACAGTCTCTCACGAAATCTTGCTGCAGAAATGACCAAGGTCCTACTATCTCAATGCCACACGAAAAACCTTGATCAAATCAGCCAAATCTTTTGACTTGCTGCTGATTCCACAGCACTTTTTTGTAGTGGTAACTGCTTTTCTCTATCATCATTTATTCAAAAAGGTAAATCAAAAGCATAAAATAGTCTCATCTGAGTTCGTGCCTGCAGGAGATGTTCTTCTCATTGGTTAAGCCATGAAGTCTTACGTCAGTCAGAGACAAACTATGGCTGACCTGACTTTCTCTCCTCCTTTTCCATGTATAGAGGTTTCTTATGCATCAGTTACAATCCAGTCTTAGAATAAGATTTTTTTAAAAGGAAAATATTTGTCTTCAGTAGCTTGGCTGACACAAAGGGGTACTTGTTTTTAGAAAGCTGCAGCATCTTTTTAATTGCTGATCAGAAAGCCAATCCTCTCTTAATCCTAACCAAATAATCTGAATATATCACTAATGCCTGTTAGTGTGAGATGCATTTAGAGCTATATTAATGATGATTAATACCAAGGATTTTTACAATGTGAATTCTACATATAAGTTCTAATATTTGTATATATAAAGTCACACTTCTTCAGATTTTGACTTTTACCAGCTTATTTTCATTTAAAGTCAGTTATTAGAAATTCACTTTGAACTAGATTGCAATAAGCAACACTTCAGCTGAAAAGGTTCACAAAATTATTCAATCAGCCCTGAAGACCTGCCCAGGGATAGGTGGCATGCCAGATAACACAGCTAATGCCCCTAAGTTTTTGTGACAACAGAAGAGTGCGGTTAGGATCACACATCTTCTCACCTTCAGCTCTCAGGGGTCAGTAATCAGGCTTTTATTAGTACCTCTCCACCAAGTCTTGGCTTTTTCCTAACTTCTTTGAGGGGCTCTGATTCATGTTTCTGGGATCAGAGTATTCTACCTGCTCCACTGTAATGCTCTCAGGAAAGGCCTAACAGTATCCCAGCTATGTCTATTAAAAATCATTTTGGGGCCTTTGGGGAAGCACATGTTTAAGGCCATAAGGAAGCTGCAGAACTGCACGTGCCCCTGGAGCCAACCACATGATCATTAGAGAGTCCCAGGGTGCAGGAAGAGCCCCTGCTACATGCAGCTTCCTTTGGCAAACAGTAATGGAGATGCTTGAAATGGTTTTCTCAGGGGAAATGGTAAACATAATGGAGATGCACAACCATCATGAGCCAGACCAAAGGTCTGTTTAACCTAGGAGCCTGTTTTCCAATAACAGATGCTTAAGGAAAGTGGATTAAAACCAAGGCATATATAAAACAGATATTCCCCTTGGCACAGCCTCTCAGCTTCTGGGGAACAGTGCTTTAGAAACTTCCTGAGCTGGAATGGCGTTTTGTTTGTTGTGTTTAATAGTCACAGATAGGCCGATCCATCACAGATTTGTCTCTTCCCTTTACGACTGGATTTACACTTTGTGGGTCTCAACATCCTTTGAGAGTTGTTTGAGCAGCCATGATGGCTTTATAACCGTTTCAGTGTTGCCTGAATGCCCCTTAAAACTGAGGAACGGCGCAGAATCCCATTCTCCAGGCCGTTCCCACCCACACGGTCTCGCATCGCGCTCCTCCGGCGCGTAACCCCAGTCGCAGCCGCGGGCTGCAGTGGCTCCCAGGCCGCCCCTCTGGCCCCAGCGGGCCCTTCCCGCCGGGAGCAGCCGCGGGACACCAGCCCCCCCGGCCCCCTCCCTGCAACAGGCGACGGCAGCCGCGGCCACGCTGCGGGAGATCCCGGCGGGACGGCGGCAGGTGTAGCAGGGCAGCGCCCGGGCCCGGCCGCGCTGTGCCCCCGCGGGGCGCGGCTACCCCAGGCTGTGGGCGCACAAGTGCGGCCGCCGCGGAGTTGGGGTCAGGACGGCAGTGCCGCCGGTGCTGAGCGGGTGTGCTCGCCCTGCTGGGCGGGTGCCGTTCTGCTGTGGGACGCGTGGGAGCTGAGGGGACTTGAGGAAATAAACCTGACGGGAACGTTGGACATATTTCAGACTTTTTTGCGGCAACTTGGAACTAATTTCACAGAGTCATAGGTCCAGAATACCTAACATTTTTAGTATAGTGGCTTTTGGTGTTTTGGGGTTTTTTTTGGTTTGGATTTTTTGGGTTTTGTTTGGTTGATTGGTTGGTTTTTGTTTGATTTTTCTTTTGTTTTAAATGCACGTGGCTCTCAAGACTCCTAACTTTTATTTCTGTAATGTGGCCTCTTCATCTTTCACTGCAGTGGGATAAGATTTGGCATTGTTATAGTTCATTTCTTCTGAGGGTCAGATGTGCAACAGCATTTCCACTCAGAGTTCTGTCCTCACAGCTTGTCCCTGGGCAGTAAAATGTCCCTGTCTCTGAAGCAGGTAATGTGAAGTCCAGAGAAGCTTTTCTCCCATTAGTGGGCAATTTCGGAGTTAAAGGAGTGAGTTGAAATATATGGTTTTATGGCTTTCGAAACCATTTTGTTATATGCCTGTATAACATGGAAGCTGATTTCATTTAAAATATAAAATGTGACTAGACAAGCAGTCTTGACTTCTATTTTTTCCCTTTATTACATCATACAAAAAGATGAAAGTGGTTAAGATGTTAACATCTGAAAGGTGATAGCCCTTCTGATACTTTATTTTTCTCAGGATAAATTTTGTAACACATTATTATTGTCTGACATGTATATATATATTCCCAATAAAACGTACAAGATCTGTCAAGTTTCCTGAGTACTTCAGATGATGGATATTTGTTGCAAGAGGCATGGTTCAATGTTTGGACTCTGTGCTACTTAGATGAGGTTAAATAGTTACTGGTCTTCTTTTCCTCCCTTCATCTGACGCTTTTGTTCCTACTCTTGAATCAGCCCATGCAATGTGTCTTTTAACCAGATCTAGCTAGTATGAGTTGACTGTAAAATAACCTGCCTGGAGGAGCAGGAGGGAACACTGGGTCTCATCAGTGCCCAAGTTACAAAAAGTAAAAGTGGGTGAGAATAAGGCAAGGGTAGAAGCAGCAGCTATGTAGTGTTGTGGCCAGCTCTTGGGGCTCGTAGTATGTGAAGCAACTCTTAAGTATAGGCAGAGTTGCACAAAGAAGTCTACTAATCACCTATGCAGCGCTGCCATGGCCTTTTCTCTCTGTTGTCAGAAGAGTAAGTAGGCTCACATCTGGGGTGTTGATGAGGTATCTGAATTTCAGCCACTTCCCCAGGTAGTAGCATTGTTTTCTGCCTGTCATTTCACCCCATCGAAATCCCCTCTACTCCCCACCTGGAGCACTGTGTCCAGCTGTGGGCCTCCAACATAAGAATGATGTGAACCTTTGGAGCGAGTTCAGAGGAGGCCAAAAAGAGGATCAGTGGGCTGGAGCATCTCTCCTATTGAGGAAAGGCCGAGAGGGCTGTTGGGGCTGTTCAGCCTGGAGAAGAGAAGGCCCCAAGGGAGAACTCAGAGCACCTTCCAGTACCTAAAGGGGCCTACGAGAGTTGGAGAGGGACTTCTTGCAAGGGCAAGGAGGGACAGGACAAGGGGTAATAGGTTAAAACTAAAAGAGGGTAGGATTAGATCAGATATTAGCAATATATTCTTTGCTGTGAGGGTGGTGAGGCACTGTTGCCCAGAGAAGTTGTGGATGCCCCATCCGTGGAAGTGTTCAAGGCCAGACTTGAGGGAGCTTTGAACTACCTGGTCTAGGGAAAGGTGTCCCTGCTAATGGCAGAGGGTTTGGAACTAGATAATCTTTAATGTCCCTTCCAATCCAAACCTTTCTATGATTCTATAAATACACACAATACTGAAGAAACTTGCTACTCAAGACCTTTTTCTGCTCCTCATTAACTTAAAGGAATGACTTTCTCTGACTTTTAAGGGAGAGGGGTCTGGCCCTGCAGTGGAATTCAAACATAAAACATCATGCTTTCCTGACAGCTGTGTGCCTTCTGTGAGGGGAGGCCAAAACCCAGCAACAAAATACAGCTTGCTTTAGCTGCTTCAAAGTGAGAGAGCAGCAAGGGGAAAATAATTATAAATGCTAGTAGTGGCAAGGAGAGCAGGGAGACATTGGTCTGTTGCTTTCAAGGGTGAACAACTACTGTGTATTCAGGAATTCTGCTTTTGTTATTGAGCTTCTGAACTTCTAATTTGTATGCTAGAGAAAAAATGAATGTATCCTTAAGACTGACTAGAGAAGTTGCAGATCTTTTTGTTTAATGTTCCTAGGGTTTTTTTGGCATATGACTACAGTGTCACAGAACCTTTCAGCCTAAGATTAAAGGAAAAACAGCTGATTCTGTTTATAGGAGCCTTTAGATCTCTACTAGATTTTATGTGGATATGGTTGTGAAACTTGTTTTAAAATTATTTCTTTATGTTTAATTTTATTTTTCAGGATTTTGGAATGCCAGAAGTGATCAGTCCAGTTGTATTTTCTTATGACGTATCTGTTACTACAAATAATGTGGCAGTATTTTTAGTAAGAGTTTCTAATTTCCAAGCCTATTATTAAAATGTTGGAAAGTGTGTTTGCTATGATAGCATCAGTAACACATTTTAGTATCTAATGATTTTACTTTGACTTTTTAATCAGGTTTTTAAGAAATATTATTAATATTTGTAACTTGTCTTTTCTATGGCTAGGCAGACCCTGCTTAAAATTAATAATGGCATCGTAGTGTAGTATGAGGGGTTTATAATGTAGCTGACATGTCCACTTGCTGGAAAATTGCTTTGACAAGAGTACTCTACTTGAGATATCTATCATGATAACACGTGTTCCCACTCGTGTCCCAAATAAAAAAATGACATCTTTTCAAGACCTCATTCCAGCATCTCCTTCTCATGTTAAATGTATAACTATAAATACTGTATTTCAGACTTTAAAATTACTTGGCACTGTTTTTTAATGTTAAACCATGCATTTTAAACATTTATTGTCTCACATAAAATAATCATGTATTTTTCTTTACATTCACCAATCCCTAACATTTAAAGTAATTTCTCTGTATTTGTTTGTAAAATTGAACACTTTTTCCTGAGGATATTTTAAGAAAGAAAATAAAACCCACCCACCTTAAAAGTTCAGCACATATTAGATTCTCTGTAGTACATGTAATTTGTTCTCTATACAGTTGTCACATACAACAAACCATTCAGGATTGGAGACTCCAGTTTAAATACCATTTAAATTTTGTTTACATTACATTTTACTGTTGCTACATAAAACCACTATGAGCATGTACTCTGTGAATTACACAGCATCAGCCTTATAAGCTCCCGTAAGTTGTATTTACTAACCATAGTCTCTATAAATGTGTGTATATGCTTACACAAACATATAGGTAGTTTATTATAAAAGTTTTTTTAAAAATATATTAAATAGCAGTGCACAGCAGAGGTCCATATAGAACATCTTATACTCTTAAGAATAATATCATGCATTAATGTTTCCAATATGTTTTATAGGATGATATCTTAGCATGTGACTACTATGGTGGTAGTTCAATTTTTACTACCTTTACACTTACCTTCTGAAGTATTTTCTTATATGATCATGAATTATCTCATAGACAAATGTCTCTTTAAGTACATGGAAACTCCAAGAATGCAATGCTTACTTTATTGTGGTAAACTAACTAAGATGAAAAACAAAAACAGCAAATAAGAGGATGTGTATATGTAAAAATTATGCTAAATGTACTGTGCCGGTTGTTTAGATGAACTTACTCTGGAGACATCTGTAATTGACAAAGCAAGAAAACAAAGAAACCTCCTGATGACAAAAGTTTTTAGAAAGCTTTCATTGTATGAAGGCCATTGGTTATATTTATTTGGGAAAGTCCAGTGATAGATGGTAGTGTGACTACAACTACCATTTATTTGTAAAAGCTTTTCCTCCATATTGTGTGTTAAGATGTTATTTAAATGAGGTTTTTGTATAGTAGTATGGAGCAATTTATTATATTTACAGTTAAAATGTTCCTGCTTTAGCTTTTGATAATTTATGCCTTGCCTAATACTTACAGCAAATAAAATGAATTGTTTTATTTGTTTACTGTGATTTGCAGGGATATTACTCCATGGCAAGGTTACATTGACCTATCATTTCATGCATCAGCAGTTCTTCTATTGCACTGATTCGATCAAGCCTAGTGGATAAAAAAGGAGCAATCCACCCAGTGGACTAAGTTAGAATTATAAATAATGCACATTCTGAAGGGCAAAGTAGGTTGAGTATGATACTTACTGCACTGGGCATATTTTTGTGATGTGTCAAATTTTAAGCTTTTTTATTCCAACTTCTACATTCAAATTTTGTACTTTGTTTTTAGGTAGTTATGGAGCTATAGCTACAGTTAAGGAGAAAACGTGGGTTTTTGTAGCTACTGTAGGGAGCTTTTAGTTAGGTACTTGTGAAAGTGCAATAATCTCTGAATTCACACTCCTTTCTGGATGTACAATTCTAGAAACTCTTGCTGCTCCTCATGCAGAAGCACTTCATCATTGTACAGTCATATAATGTCAACTAACCCTTCCTAATCACATGGTTTGGCATCTGCTAGACAGAGGAAAAGGGGCTGCATGGCTTACAGCTTCACTCTGTTTCTAGAGCCATCTTGTTCCCACTTGCTCTCTTTGAATGCCATCAACACCTCAGTGGATCAGGAGGGGCTGTATCCTGTCTGTTCACTCCCAGGTAAGTTTTTAAATTCCTGTTATCCAAGGGACGGGCCAAGATACCTGTTGTATGCAAGGGCTGAAATAGCTGGTAAATCTTAAACATTATTTTAATAAGACATACCAAATAAGATTTTAAAATTACTCTAGAGTGAGATGTGTGGTCATTAAAAATAGAAGCTTAGTTTTTTTGTTTCTCTAATGACAGAGTAGACATTAGACACATTTTTTAAATCTCTGTAAGTTTCTTCCATATTGCTTTGTTGTGGTGATCTGCTAGGACTACAAAATCAAGCTGTAGTGGTGAGGGTTTGATAACAGTGGAAAATCAAGGCTGTCAAAAATTATAGTCATAAATTCTAGCAACTCTTAAATGCTAAAGAGCATAATTGTTGCATTCATGTAGTTTGCTTACTAAAGAAACCCCAGAGAAATTCATTTAAGCACACGTGTAGGTTTTAGTGATCTGAGAAAGATGTAAGAACAAATTATGGGTGCTTACATAATCAGGTAGATCATGAGCTGTATATCAGTACTTTGCTGGATATATGACTTCTAATAGTGATGGAGACCCCAGTGAAGTAGCCCACCTCAAGAACTTGTAGGAAACCTTGTTAAAGTCCTCAATGGTTTTTTGTTTGTTGAATTTTTTGTTTAAATCAATATGATTTGTGTCAGTAACTGAAGCGAAGTAAAAACGTGCTGTCCCAAGACTTTTTTAAAAGAAAAGAAAAAGGGTGTTCTGTTTATTCTTGTGTTGAATGTCTGTTCAGACAAGTTCTGATAGTCTGCTGTAAAGAAAAAGAAATAGTTGGCCTTTTGTTTTGTCATTTAATTTTCTGTTAGATACAGTTGTTTGAAAAGGACAGAGACCAATAAAGTAAATATCAGCTTAGTCCAGAACCTAATATACACCTCCTTTGTGGCAATAGATTGATTGAATGATGTTTTAAATTCCATTGCTTTGCATATTTATGCAGTAGATGAAGTTTCAGGTTATATCCTTGTGTGGATTTGTGTTGAAACTGATGAAAATTTTAATTACCTCAGGAATTTAGTAATACCACAAGTAGAAAACTAATGCTTTTTTAAGTTACTGTCTCTATTTTTGGAAGCAAAAAAAATGAAAAATTATGTATTTAGGGGCCAAAAGGCAAATTATTTAACAATTGCTAACTTTTATAATATTATTTGCTTTAAAATATGCATTATTTAATCAGGGAAATCGAACAAAGCAAGGGGGTGAACAATTTGATAGTGTATACTTGAAGCGGAACTTTAAAAAATTTCACCATAGAGCTTCAAGTCAAAGAAATATTTGAGTTGAGGAATGAAATTGCATCGGGTGAACCAAAATGTGAAACAACTGTTTTGAATTTGTTTTTCAGAAGTGGCGGTTCAAGCAGTACCATGGTAATATGTCTCTGGTTTTGCAGCTGATCTATTACATGCTTTTTTAAGCAATTAGAGCTCAATAATACAACAATTTGTCACCCAATTAATTTTGAAAGACTGGAAATGCATGGATGAACTGTTTAACCTGTGGTTCACTTGGCACCATTGTAATTTAGATCAAATAAAACATAGTACTGGGTAAGCTACATTATGGGAACTCAATGTCTTTGTGTTCTGTGACTTGTCCTTTAATCTTTTTTTATATTTCTATTATAACTATAGGTGAACATATAGACCAATAAATGTAGCATGGTTTTGTTTTGTGTAGAATGTGTAAATTCATTACAATTAGAAACAGTAGTTGAAAAAACATTTGTGAAAATGTTTCTCCAGGGATCATTCTGTGCCCCAGCAACAACAGAAAGCATATCAAGGGCATTAATGTGTGCAGACTTCTGAATTATATTGTCTTTACAACTTGGAGAACTTAAGCATTAGAGCTAAAATTCTTATAAGACTGAGAGAAACCTATGGGCATGTCAAATATAAACCAAGTACTGTGTGGTTTTTTATTCTTCTGATCTTGAAGTCATATATGTGTACTTCTCATTTTTTCAGTGCATCAGAATGCTGCTTCATTACAAGGTTCTGTTCCTCCTTGGGAGACACAATGTAAGGGCAATTTCAATATAGACAGTGTACTGAGACCTAATTTCTTAGGATTTCTGCACTTATATGCATAGCAAATGCTGACTCAGATTTTGGTAATTTTGAAAAGAGGTGTATGAATTGTGGAATAATATCCTAGAATCATAGGGTAGTTTGGGTTGGGAGGGGCCTTAAAAATCATCTAGTTCCAACCCCCCCACAACGGGCAGGGACACCTTCCACTAGACCTGGTTGTTTAGACCAGACCTAGATTTACATGTGATTTTGGCTTATCGTGAAAAATATCCATGCTACGTTGTGTCAGTTATTCCTATGATTTCCCAGTGACAGCCCCTGATGAGAAATATATTTATGTATTTTGCTATGTTTGCCAAGCAACACAACTTTGGAGGTCCTAAATACATGATTATTAGGGTTATAAGTGTTTCTCACTTGCCCGCCTGACTACTGTCAGTTAATTGAGTAGTTGGCTTTGGTATTTTGTTCTTTGATCTCTGTTGCTGTTGTTGCCTCCAAGTGACTTCAGCTGATTTCTCCTGGCTCCCTGTTCATTATCTGGTCACAAGCTCCTGCGTGCATTGTTTTTTAGGATGGGGAAGGGAATCTTCATTTCAACTACTGCAGTTCGTTTTTGTAGAAAATGCAGTAGAGATGGAAGATGGATAAGTGGAGGTAGGATGGCAAAACTCAAAATACTGGCACTTTGCTTTAACAAAACTAGTGAAATTTGTATAAGCTTGTGAAAAATTACAATTGCATAGCCATTGTCTAACAGAATCTTGAAGGATGTAATTAGGGCAGTTTGCACCTTCAAAATGATTCTTCTCTGAAATTTTTGAATATGGTTTTGCTCACTTTATAATGCATATGTGCAAGTGGTATGCAAAATAATACAAGTTTTTCATGTTTTGCTATTTTGGGGTTTCTCTCAGGTTTAACCTTGTGTTTTAATTTTCTGTGTCTTATTCTTAATTGATATAATCATAATATCATAAATGTGATCTTTATTCAAGATCTTTATTATCTTATTGCTCTTAAATGTAATTTGTCAGCTTTCTCTCCTAATCCTAAAATTATTGCTGCCATTAATTTTTTTTTTTTTT
>VZTE01004150.1:1014643-1028669 GCA_013397775.1 Eulacestoma nigropectus
TTTTTTTGCACTGCATTGCATTGCATACACTTACTCAAAATTATGATGCTACCCAAGAGCATGGGTGGTAACAGTAAGCTTGATATTCTTCAGGCTATGAACATCCATTTCTGATCTGTGTACTTGTAAGGTTTTTCATTGCTTTACACGATTTACACTTTCATGAACCAAATAAGGCAGACTTATCTCTGGGTGTTTTTTCCTTTATTTGTTTACTTCATCATCATACATGTTTGTAATATCTTATGTTGTCAGCCTGCAGTTCTGATCTATGAACCAGAAAATACTGAGGCCAAGCAGTTTTTTCCACTTCTTGAAGAAAAGGTGATGAGTAAGTTTGAGAGTAGCAACTACAATATTTATTGTATGGATAGTCTTGCCTTTCACATTGAGAATTATTGTATGAACAGGAACCTGACTTTGTATTTTAAAAGCCAGCAACTGAGAAAATAATTCTATTATGTCTGGGGTTTCTATGTCTTAAATATTCTGCCTTGGTCTATAAAATGTCAAAGTAAACATTCTCCATTTGTTAATGTTCAATTGCAAGTATTTATTTTACAGTGTATTAAGAGAGAAAGAAAAAAGTCAGAAGTCCTACAAATTTAGAAACAGTTATCTAAATTCAGAACAAGTAGACCGTGTGAGTTCACATCAACTGTCTCAATATAGTATCAACTAATATAATCCAAAGCATCAATAAAAACCTCACCTCAATAAAGCTCACCCTGCACTGAAGTGGAAGAGGAATGCTCAAGAAAACTCTTTTAGTACTTGAGCAGGAAACTTTCAGCAAAGAATATGTAAAAATTAGTAAAGTAAATCAATTTTAAACTGCCCGTTATTCACAAAATTACCTCTGATGGTGCTCTGTTACCTGTGATCATGCCAATTAAATTGTGCCAAAATGTAAGTTATGTTTATTATGAAATGGATGTTAGTCTGAAGGATGTTAACCTCAAGAAGTCTCTTTGAATTCTGTAGTATGAGAAAGAAGTAATGAGGAGGAAAAAATTGAAAACATCAGCTTAATCCATCTTTGAATACTCCCAAACCTGCTTTAGATGATTATTTTCTTCTCTCAAATATTCACTTTAGCTTACACTGCTCATTTGTGATCAAGTCTTCCTAGTCCTGTATCAGTTTAGGATATAAAGATACCTGGGGCAGGGAGTAGAGAGAGGGAACCTTCCATTCTCTTGCCACTGTGTAGCTACAGGAAACAGGAACAACAAAGCAGCTTGGTGGCATAATTCATCCAAACATTCTCCCATTAATGAGTGATTTTCTGGTGACCAGCTGTGCTGATTTGAGAGCTGTGTTGAGCTGTGTGTATTTTTACAGCAGAAGCAGCACAGAAATTCATCAACAAGGAGAGTGAAGATGATTCCAAAGTAAGTGATGAAAGCAGCAATAACAAAACAAAAAAATAAAACCCTAGTTGTTCAAATTGTAATGATGAAGAAAAGTCTGAAGAAAATTAGTGTGGAGATAGTATGGTATTTCAATTGATGATTTGGATTCTCCAACAACCTTCAACATACACTGTTGAAGTACACTGTTTAATCATAATTATTATTAGAAATTTCAGTATTCTTTACTAAAATTAATATCAGATCTTAGATTTTTGTAGCACTTGCAATTTTTTTGAACTTACACCTGTAAAAATTACCTTGTTTTCTAACTTGATGATGCATGAAAACTTAATGTATGCAGAAGTAATTGATAAAGTATTTTCCTGCTGGAGCAACAAGTTACATGGAAAATGTGACACAGATCATCAGTTGAGAAAAACAGTATTTTAGGAGTATTGGACTTGATACGTGCCTTTGCACCACTTGAACAAGGGAAAACCAGCATGATTTTATAAAACTCTGTGATCTGCAAAACGATGATGTAGTTTTGAGTGGCAGAAATGCTGCCTTAAAATAAAAACACTGCTTGCTGAAAATTGTTGTGATTTTTATAGCCTTGAGCTTAATGATACAGCTCTTAAGAGTATTTTAGCTGAAAAGCCTTGCCTGACATCTTTGTAAAAATATATAGCTTCAATGACAGACTTTTGTCCAGATTTGGAGATAAACCAAATAGCACTGATCAGAAAATCTACGTAACTGATAAGATTGTGACTTGTACCAATTTAATATTAATTTATTGTTAACATTTATAAAAGTTATAGACTGAGATGGCATGTACTACAGTAGTAGCTGCCACTGTGGTGGGAAATACTCATAATCAACTGGGGAGGTTTGAATTTACACTCCTAAGAAGTTGGTCTGCATAATGAGATAAGATTGAGACTCCTTGAGTAAATTTACCACAGGTATTCAATTGTTTCTCTGGACACAGCTAGGCTGTAGAAAGGACAAAAGATTATTTTTTTGACATGGATAAGAGATAAGTAAATCAGCTGCTTTCCAGAGAGAAGTGGAGCACCTCCCTTCTGACTTAAATTGAAAGGAGTGAAAATGATCAATCTCTTCGAGGTTGTGATTCCTGAATTACTAATATTCATTTTAGTGTCCACATCATTCATCTCCTATTGCTTGTTTTTGAATTTGATTTTTTTTCTAAGAGAAAACAATTTGCTGAAGAACTAAATGAATTCATATGAATGCTTTTAATAGTGACAGGGAAAAACCGTATGCTGGGAGTCATTCTTCCTACTTTATAAATATGCCTATTTTTCTGGACTGGCATTAAAACTTGAAAATTATTCAGATATGCTCTTGAGAGTCAAATTCCTCTTTAGTAGAGTATCTCAGGAATAGATCATATATATAAACTCAAGATGGTTTACATTTTATACTAATATCTTTGCCATTTTTAATGCAGACATTGATGTGGGATGTCTGCCATATGTATTACCTCAAATCAGTTGGTGTCCATATGGTGAGGACTAAATGAACCATGTTACAATGCTGAAAGAAATAGATAATAAATTAAAATATTTTTAGAAATTTGGATATACATTGGCTGGCATTCCTATAAAAAGCTATGCATCTAATTTGACAGATAGTGCAATTCTCTGGTTTTGAGGTGGTGAAAAAATACTTTGATTCAGCCATGCTACTGCAGGTAAGGCTTGTACCCAACTCTTACTGTATTTACAGTTTAGGTTTTTTTAGATATTAATAATTTTGCTGTACAAAACCTGCAGTTATATAGGTATGGAGAATTGGACTGAGTGTAATCACATTCAGTAAAGTCAACTAATGAAAAACCAAACATAGCTAACATGCTGTTCTGGGGTAGGCAGAAGAAAAGATACAATAAACACATTTTATTAAACACACAAGTACATTTAAATTTAGTATTGTTTTTCACTACAAAAATTCTAGGGCCTGGTATTAATATTTAAGACTATATGGTAACTATTTCATGCTATGGTTTTAAGTGTGTAATTTTCTTTTACCTTAGCGTAAGAAAAATCTCTGTTTACCAATGGTGTATCTAAATGTTATTTAATAAATTTTATAAGTCTTGGAGAAATAACAGGTTAATATTCTCATGCTTAGATAGGTGTGCCTATACATAGAAGAACTTTGATGGGTTTCTTCCTGCCTTTAGCTGAAGTGATACCTCTGTGTTGTTATTTTCCTTTCAGTAATTCCTGATGCAGACCTGTTTGGATAAACATGACAGAGAAAATGCTTATCAAATACTTGTGCCTCTTAACAGGGCTTAGCTTTGCAGGGTCTGTTTCTTTGTTTAACCCCAGCAGCATAAAGAGCATGAAATCACAAGTTTGGAGATTAATTGCTTGAAGAGATCTTCCTGTGTTGCAGAAGTGCCTTTGCAGGTCTCCAGTACTTTGTCTTGGTCCAAGGTACAGTATCTCTGTACCCCAGTGGCATCTAAGGTCATTTCTGAAGTCCCTGTCATTACCAGTATATTCTTGTTCTTCTGTAGAGAATTACTGCAAAGTGAAAATGAAAGATGATTGTTGGGTTTTAAATGGTTTTCAAAAAGATTTTGCCTCTTTTGTGCTTGCTTAGTTGGCTGACTGGCTGGTTGGTTGGTTAAAATATGCATTTTTAAACTGTCTGTTGACCAAAAAACATTTTAAAGTAGCAGATCAATCTGTAATGCCTTTACTTGAACAAGAATTTCTTAAAATTCTGAGGAGTTATCCTTCACCCACCTGGATCCCATGCTGTATCTTAGGAAGAGCCTATTCACTCACACAGACAGTGATTTTTTTTTAACATGTTAAAAACCAGTAACCAGAATGCAGTCTTGCTTACTGCAGACTGCAGCCTGTTGCAGCATTTTATATAGCCTGCCTCTAGCAAGCAATGGTTATGTTAATATCTGAAGACACTGAGGGCTGATTTACACCAATACACAAGCCAGATTCCATGTCTAACATTTCAGATACTGGAGAAGGAAATTCTGGACTCTTTAACATCCTAGAAAAGCTACATGTTTTTCGTTCTTGCCGTCTTTAGATCCCTAAAGCACTTGTAACAGAATTTTCTCTGAAGGAAGAGACCAGTGGAACACCTTTAAGCTTTTCAGTGTGGTATGACTAGCTTAAGTGCGGATATCTGACAAATCTTTCAGCATTTTTGCTAGCTCATGTTACTTTCAGTGGAGTTGAGACATTTGTTTAAGCAGATTATTTATCTCTGAAGAAAAAAGATGACTGGTAGAAGAATGCTGAGGAGTGAAGTCCCAAGTTGGTGTTCTGTCATTGGTGTTCTCGCTGTAGCTGGAGAGAGAAGCAAGTAACCTTCTTACCTGTCCTGGGGAGAACAGAGCTGTTGGAAACCAGAGCATTATCTATTGTACTCTCTTGAATCCCTTTCCAGACAGTTCCTTTAAACTCTAGCAAACATTAAGTATCCCTTAAGATTATGAAGAGAGAGATTATGTTTGATTAACTGCTCAGAGCAGTGCTGCTCTTTATCTCATGTGTTTTAGCTTTAAAAATCTTTGTTGTGGTTTAACTGTCAAAGATAATATGGCTAAGTTCTGTCTCTTGTTCTAGTGCTGAGTTGCTAATGCTGTCCCAGATGACAGCAGCTCTGTTTTTTCCTGTGGTTGTCTTCTTCAAGTGCAACTATCAGAATACCATCAAGAGGAGTCAAGAGCATTAGGTAAGTGTGTGCTTGCAGAGAAGTTTTGAAAGGATGAAGTAGAAGATGAGATTTTATTATATAAATAGATTGGCTGTATATATATGTCTATTATATAAATAGATTGACTGTAACAAGTCTAATCTGATTTTTCTGTCTGGGAGCTGTCTTCAATTTGAATCACCTCTCTCTTGATCTGGGAGGAGTTTTTTTTTCCCGTAAAAATGCCCCTCAATGTTTTCATAATCTTCCATACTCCTACTGAATAGAGAAGCCTGTGTAACAGCTGATGGCTTTGGTTAAAGCTCATGCACTCTTCTATTACCTCCAAATAGGAATCTGTTAGTTGTAAGAATGCTAATTAAATCCACTCAGAATAGGGAATATGAACTACTCAGTCTAACACTGAGTAGAGAAGGGATTTTCTTACCTGCCCATCTGTTTTCTTTGGTGGACAAGCGCATATCACTGTACTTTTCAGAGTACAATGTGCCAATTTTCCATCTTTGTAGCTATTCATACCATCCTGTTTGGGCTTCTGTGCTTTGATTGCACTGTGTTAAAAAATGTAGATATTGGTATTTTGCTTAAACCCCTTGTATTTCAATCAGGTGCCCTTATCCTTCCACTTGGAAACAATTTTTATTGCCATTTCTGTAATATTTTAGCTGAAAAGAAACCAGAAGAAGGAAGGGTTTCAAATGTAGTGCAGCAGAAAGTCTGCAATTTCAGTAGTACTGATGGCTATCCAGGGCAAACTAACGAACTTGTCAAGGCAAAACCTGACTTATCCACTACAAAGGAAAGAGGAGGAAAAGGGGAAAAAACAAAACAAATTAAAAACAAAGACAAAACGAACAAAAAACCCCAAAACAACAACAACAAAAAAGCACCTAGCTAAGCTCACAACTCTAATGATCCCAAGAACTTTTGAGACTTTCAAAGCCTGTATCTGAAATTGAGTTATGATTTGAGAAGTGTTTTTTAAAAGTAGCAGAAAAGCCCTTGCTTCTTGTTTCCTGAGTAGTATTTATGAAATATGCTTAATTTAAACAATCATGTGTTAAAAAATCCCAGAGTCCAGCTCTCCAAATTTGTTCTGAGATTGGAGAGTCAAACTGCATGATCTCCTTCAGCAGCATTACTGAAACTGCTGAATGTTCTCATTGTAAACTGATGCCCTCCTATGGGATAAAAAGATATAATTCAGTGAGATGCAACAATTATGATAACATACATAAGGGGAAATATATCCAGCTGTCTTGGCTCTACAGGGTTACTGGGGGAGGTGGGAAATAAATTTCCTTTCAGACACAGGGTAAAATTGCAATCTCCTAAAACTGGTAGACTTACTGGGTATACTACCACTTGTGTTATTTTTTTTCAAGCTACAATCACAGTAACCTAAGTAAATTTTTAAAATCCATCTAGATAGAAAAGGTTTTATTTTGTTACAGTTTCAAAGTAAGGAGATTCTTTGCTTCTTTCCATGTTTGCTTGAGGGTATTGAGTCTTGGGATTTGCCACTGCTATTGTTTCAGGATGTGAGTTGTTCTTTGGGATGTTTTTCGGATGAAGCAGATCAAAATGGACAACAAGACATGCCAGCATGGATCAGGAAAGGGACATCCTGAAACAAGAAGCCACAAAGTATGTAAAACAATGTGCTTCAGATTAGACTTTTCTACATGCCCTTCGTCACAGCAGTGCTGAATGTTCTGTCTGGCAGTTCATCTTGAGCTGTCTTGGAAATTCGAGTGATGCACCGGTTGGGTACATCAGTTATTGACTGTTCATAAAACCCGAAGCAAACGTATCATTCCTCTTCAATTACTTTTTGTCAAGTGACAGAAAACAGCCAAAGTGATCTGTAGAGTAGGAGTATAAATCTACAGTCTTCACCAAATTTCTATTTGTAGAATTTTCTGGACAGGGCCAAATAATCAAAGCACTAATTTGTTATTTTTTTCTCTCAGCATATTCATTTTTTTGGTTGCAGAGATACAGTAATTTATTATCTGTATTTTTAAGCACTGAAGATGATAGCCAGAAAAGTTCTGAAACAGTTTTGAACTATTTTCCAATTATTCTGTGTCAAGAGTTAAGGAAATTTATTATTTAAATTATTTTATTCTATCTAAGATACAGGTAAATGAGACATATTTTTATACCAGAAATGGTAGGAAAAGAAAGAGATACCGGATGCAATAAATATATTTTGTAATAATGTACTGGATTAAAAACTACTATAGCTATGTTACTAAAAAAAAAAAAATCACAGACTGCAAAGACAAAAATACAAACTCACAAGTTCAGAAACATCACAGGTGTTCTGTGTACTTAGTGTTGCATGCAGTTTCAAGGAAAGAGTTTGTCTAATCCCAACATGCTAAAATATTCATAATCCACACAAAATGGCCATTAAAAGGCAACACAGAGTATTAATGGAGAAAACCCTCCGTAATAATAATAATAATCATCTTCATCATCACCAGAAGTCAAATTTACTGCCTTGCCTGCAGATAAACATGTATATAATGTGACTATAGTTCAGAATATGAAGAAACAAAGAACGTTATGGCACAGGGACTTTTTTCTATTTGTCTTTCTGTTGGCATGTAGTTACATTGTCACCTCCTTACAGTGTAGGCAGGAGGCACTCATATCTCTTAAAATATTGTATGCAGCTCCGAACAGTGACTTTTCAAACCTATAGTCTGCAATACAAATAGTGATTTTTTTTTTCTGCTTGACAGTCATTGTTTCTATGCCCACAGCTATAAAAACTATGTAATAATTGAGTAGTCTTTGTTGCTAAAGACATTTATTGCATTACTTTCATTCCTTTGCCCACTCAGGGTATTCAGGATTCATGTTTTAGCATGTCCAGTTTGTGGATGGAAATGAATTCAAGAAATACCCCATGGTTTGGCTTTTTAAAGTGAGTTCTAACTGATGTGCTGCTTACAAGCTTCAGCTAAAGGAATTATATATCTTCATCCTACTGCCTTGCTGATACTGTGCATCAGTGGTTTTTCCTGTGTTTCACTTCCTCAGTAAACATCTGCATTCAAAGCAAAACCCAAGTCTTCTGGGTCCCCAACTGCAAAAAGATTCTCTGTAACCTCTGCCTAGAGTGCACTCGAGCAGTAGCCTCAGGGAAGGGACAGTCACATGCGAGGAGAAAATAGCAGACTGGTTGAGCAGCACAGCTGGAGGGGAAGACTTTGGACTCTCTCGGTGAAAGCGGCACATCTCTGAGTGCCTTCGCCTGGGCGTGTTCACCTGGCAAGGGTGTTCCAAAGATTTCAGTTGGCGTGGCGACTTCTGAATGAAGCCGCTGAGGTGGAGTGGTTCGAGTTTAGGTCGGATTTTCAAGCGGGTCCGTTGCAAATGAGAGTTAGCAAGCGTTTCCAGGCATGCTGTACAGCGACGCTGTAGATGAGCGAGAGAGGGACCCGCAGAGCCCCAGGGTTTGCTGCTTTCCCCTTGTCGCCGCCGTGGCCGGGACGAATAGATGGTGCTGAGCACGGGCTCGGAGCAGCCGCAGCCGCGGCCGGGCGGGCTCTGCGCAGGGCTTTGCGGAGCGTCTGGGCTTGAGACAGAGCGCCACCCAGAGGGGCCGTGAGGCGGAGAGCGGGGCCGGGCTCTCTGGAGTTCGCTCTCGGCATCCTCCTGCACGGCCGGGAGAGAGCGAGGGCTCTGCACACCCGCCCGCGCCGTGCGAGGCTGCAGCCGCCGCCCCCCGACCGTGCCGCTCACTCTGCCGGGGCAGCGCGCCCGGGCCAGAGCGGGCTCTGTCCGCGGTGCTGAGCGGAATGGAGAGCCGGGAGGGCCGCGCCGCCGGGCTCCTCGAGGTGCTGGAAAGAATCGTATTTCCAACGTGCCGCGGAAGGCTCGCTGGCCTTCATTGTCTGGCTCCTTCCTCTCTCGACCCTCAGATTCTACGAGGATGTAAATATTTATGTTAAACCATGTCTGTTTACTCCAGACACAGGCACTTCTGGAAGGCCATAACGAAAGGAATAAGCGTACACGCTGTGTGGCTGCCGGGCATTCACCCGGCCGGGTCGCGCCTCACAATGACTGATGGCTTAGGGGTTCTTTGCGTGGTCTTTCGTTGCCTCTTTGTACTGCAGTCCTGCCATGACTTCCTTTGAACGTTTGTTTACGCTTATAAAGACAAATAGGTACAGTTATATTATTATTTTTCACGCCCTGCACTAAGCAAATGTTTTGCTCGATTGGTTGAAACCACCTTTAAAATGATAGCCTAGATATGAGAAAAGGTCATGTCAGCTAGGGCCATTAATGTCTGTAAAGCCATGTTTAAAAACTAGCCTTTGTGCTGTCGGTGTTTTCGTTACCCGTCCAGTTCCTAGAGAGTAAGTGTGATCGACAAAGCAATCGTCTTGGCTACTTGGCTGTCAGTCGGCCGGTTTCCTTTACAAAACGGGCTTGTAAGTTTTTGCTTTTCCCTCGAGTCCTTCAAAAAGGACACAGCCCTGCTGCTCGTTGCGCTGCCCAGCATCTCCTGCACAGGATGAAATTCTTTGGCTCCATCGGGCTGTTTTCCCTCCTCTCGTCTCATTGCAGACTCCTCCCAGCCCCTTACGTGACATCTTTTTGAGAAGGGTTTGGTTTAGGCATCTGCTTAGCTACCGTGGCATGCTGAAATACAGCACCGCGGTCGCCACCACAAAATGTTGGCTAAGCATGTTCAGGGTGTGGGATGGAGTAACGCAGACATGGGGTTGTCAGGGGTACAAAAAACCTGTTGTCTTAATGTTTCTAGTTTTAGCAAAGGAATGTCTGGTATAAAATCATAATCTAATGGCAACACTGAGGGCAAGTCACAGGCACCCAGGTGTTCCCCTGCAGTGGTACCCGTGCCTCTGTCACCCTCTGGCGGGGAGGAGCGCGGCGAGCCGCGGGAACCGCGGACTGAGCCAGTGGGTCACACC
Organism: Eulacestoma nigropectus; assembly: GCA_013397775.1. Taxonomy (NCBI): domain Eukaryota; kingdom Metazoa; phylum Chordata; class Aves; order Passeriformes; genus Eulacestoma; species Eulacestoma nigropectus. The sequence continues at coordinate 1,024,689 of VZTE01004150.1, forward strand.
AGACCCTCGGCACGGCGAAGCGGGGGACGGGGTGTTGCTAAGCTACCATTCACACGGACCCCGCCTGGCTCATTCGTGTCCCGCACCATGCTTAGGGGAGGGCCGGGGCCGCGGGGAGGGCCGGGGCCGCAGGGACGGCCGGGACGGGAGTTCGGCCCCGTCGCCTCAACGGTGCGCCGATGTGTGCGGTGCCTATTAGCACAGCTGGGGACCTCGGGTCAAGCCGGTGCTGTCTAGGGAAAGCCTCTGGCTCTGTCCGCACGAGGGGCTCAACGAGGGGCTCGCACGGCAGAACCGCCTGCCTGGGGTGCCGCCCCTGCCGCGGCTGGACAGCCCCACCCGCCGCGGGAGTCAGCCCCGGCGCCCCGGGGCGAAGCAGACCAGCGGCAGCAGCCGGAACCGGTGGGCCGCCCTTCCCCGCCCCAGCCGGCCGCCCCAGAGGTCCCCAGCCCCCGTGCGGAGCGGCTCGGAGGGGGTGGCGGCAGTCCTGTGACTCATGCCTGCGTCGAAGCAGATCAGCCGGCGATTCACGATTTCAAAAAAGCAAATCCGAGCACTTCTGGAAAAAAAAGGTCATCTCACATTAAATTCCGCTGCGCGATTGGTATTCCGACGTCGTTTCTGGCAGAGTTTATAAGCGGCGGGTCGCTCCCAGGCTAGAGTCGCCCTGCCTGCCTGGACTACGGCAATAAGAGTGTCCACTCGCCCCCTCGGTAAGTGTCCTTTAAAGAGCATCCTATTTTTTCAAGCCTTTGGGAACCTCTGGAGCATTTTTTCCCCCTAAAATCGGTTTTGGTCGCTGTCGTACGTATAGAGGAATAATGGTTTTTCTGATACAACTAGCGCCCTAGACATAGTGTTAACCTGTTACTCCACTTCCAGGCATTGTCTAGAAAATCTCTTCGGCTTGTGTCTGTTTTCTTTTTCGTCTTAAAAAAATTAAATACCTGTTTTCCATTGAAATCGTTAATCCGTTGCGTTTACACGCGGGTGTAAATCCACCCAGCAGTGGAAATGAATCGGTAGCTACCACCGGTTTGAAAAAAGCCGCTAACAAAGAAAGCGTTCTTTCGTTACCGCGACCTTCATTTTCTTTACAAGGGGAAGAAAATAAATCGCAGGTAGCCGTGGGGACAAAGAGACGATCTGGGCACTGACCTGGCAATTCTCGATCAGCGACCCTGTATTGCTTATCGGAACGCCGTGTCCGCCAGGAAAGAGCTGAACATCTGGCGAGGAGTGAGGGCTGGTCCTACACCTTCCTTTCCCCAGACAGACGTGCTTCTCCTGCCATTTGCGCCACTAAACCGAGCATGGGCACGGGAGACCGCTGGTTAGTGCCGGAGCACATACTGGCCCCGATTTGCTGAAACATGTGTGTGGAAATACACACGTATGTGGCGCCTGTCATTGGACCTGGGCAAAACGCACCTTTGTGGTGGCGGGGTTTTGTCTGTGAGTCTTTCCTGAATGCTTAGCCTGACGTGTGTTTGGTAAAGCCGAGAAGCGGGCTCTGTTTGGGATTGTAGGTCGTTCGGGCTGGTGATTTCGAAGCCCGCTTTGCACGTTGGTCTCCATTTGATGCGAGCCTTATAACTGCCCTGCTCAATGACCACCGATATAATTGCTATAGACTTCATGCTCTGCTAAATCCGTCATTCAGGCGCGGGGAGTAGCGCCCTGGAATCTAGCGAAGGGAAGATTTTGCTCTTCAGTCTGTCGAGGCATTTTCCCGGTTCGGCCGGCGCCTGCCTGTCCTGCCGCCGCCCCGGGACCTGCGCGGCTGCCGCCAGCTGGCTTCTGGACGGGACGCCGGTGCGGTGCTCCAGGAGACTAGACTACTAAACCCGCCTGTTCTTCTTTCCAGCAAATTCCTTGCTGCCCACCCCTCAGAGGAATATTGAGAAAATACGAGCTCCGAGGACTGGGGCTTTTCTGAAGGGATGGCTTCCTCCGCTCCCTCGTCCTCCAACGATGCTCCGGACCCCACCCCACCTAATTTGCGACCCACAAGTAGGTTTTAATATTTTCCTCGATTTAAGTGTTTTGGAGGCTTTCCCCACTTAGGCTCAGAAAGACCAATTTCGAAACGAAATGATACATCTGTGAAGCCCTGTTCCGCGCCATTAAGCAAGGTGCGGAAAGTGCTCTACACAAAGAAACCATCTTCCTACTGGGAACAGGAGAGGTCGATCCGTGGCGAATAAAACGCTGTGAGGAAAAGCCCACTTTAGCGGCCAGCGCTGTCTTTATCTTACAGCAGCGTTTGAGAGATATCGACAATAAACTGACCTCCCAGATGGACAAAAAATCGGGATGTTGGAAGGGGTGTGGAGAAAATGAATCCGTTAAAGGGCGAAGTTACACCAGGGTATTAAAGCGGATGTCTCCGCGCTACATTTTATAAATGCTAATGATGCAGCTTCCTTTCAGCCTACGCTGAAGCCCGTAATCAAGCGAAATTTGGATGCTAATTGCAGCTTTTCAAAGCGTTATATTCCTAATTGCTCTGAATTCGCCTTGAGTTATTGAGGTGTGAGTAGGAAGCAAAGGCTGCTGCAGGTGGACAGAGAATCAGTTTATAGTCCTGCCAGGCAGTTCAGACCGTCGCCTACAGAAAAAAAAACCAAAACAAAACAAAAACCAAAAAAAGAGAGGCTCGATGCTATAAAGACCAGACACAAAGAGCGGGCAACAGTACGAAATGAAAGGTTGTCAGGGACAGCAGAGCGGGTAATAGCTTTTACCCTGAAAGAGCTACGAGGCACGAACATCGGAGTCATTATTGTCATTATTCTGAAACTGGAAAAAACGGGGGAGGGGGCGAACGGCAGCACTGGCTCTTGTTTCAGGCGCGCGTGACAGGCACTGCTGCCTTCGACTGAGGTGTCACACGCAGAAATCGAGTTAATTGGCAACACGGCTAAAACTAAGATAACCGCTGGCAGCAGCACCCCGCCCTGCCCACACTGGCTCCCCGCCCCCGGGCACTGGCAGCGCTCCTGCCGAGAGGGCTCCTCCGCCCGGTCGGGAGCGCCGTGGCGCTTCCCCCACTTCTCCCTCCCCGAGAGTCGAGCCGCTGCCCCCCGTGCTTGGGTGAGCCGTCCTCGTCCCGGTCCCTCTGAAACCTTCTCCCTTCATGCCCCAACGCCAGGTCAGCGCCCCCCACCCCCCCGTCGCCCTCTGGGGTCCGTCGCTGCCGGACTTGCAGCTGCCCGGTGCCGCTGGCGACGGACCGGAGAGGCTCGGCAGCGCCCGGGGCCGCGGCTGGTGCACCCTCCACCTCGGTCCTGGGCTTCGTTCCCCGCTTCCCGTGGGCTCAGTCGGGGCCGACCGGGGAGTGTCCGAGCCACGAGTCCAGGGCCTGGGAAGCAGCCTGCTCCCTCTGGGGTGCGGTCTTAGTCGGGCCGCCAGCGGCCCGTCAGTCCGTCCGAGGCTCAGTGGCGCGAGTCCGATCATGTAGTCAAATACTATTTTTCACCCAATTAATTCCTGAACTCTTTTGTGACCCCATTTCACGCCACTTTATTTTAAGCTGCTACTTCCCTGGAGCCCCGCCAGTAAATGATGAGATGTCGGGTCCCGGGTGCCTTCTCCTCTCTTCTGGGCAGGCTAGCATGTCACCTCGCTGTCATCCGAGCCTCAGCTGCTCCGCGCCCAGCGCCGCCGGGCTCGGAATCAGCCGTTTCTCACGGCGATGCAGCCGTGCGGGGAACCGGGGTGGGGCGCGGCGGCCGGACAGCCCCGCCGCCCCAGGGGAACAACTGTTCTCTCTCTTCCTCCAGCTTACGACTCGTGGTGCGGCGTGGCTCACGGGTGCACCAGGAAGATCGGGCTGAAGATATGCGGTAAGTGCGGCCGTGCCTCCCCGTACGACACTCCACACACCCACGCGTGACGACGCGGCCGCCCCGGCGGGGGCAGCACCGGCCGAGCGCCCCCCAGCCCGGCCCTGCCTCGGGCGCCCCCTGCCGCCCGCAC
>VZTE01004150.1:1028862-1045482 GCA_013397775.1 Eulacestoma nigropectus
GGGGGTGCAGGCGCCAGGCGCTCCGGGCGAAGAAAGCGCAGGACCCGCCTGGGAGGCCGGCGGGGAGGAAGAGCGGGAGGGCTAGGGGCCGGTTCGCCGCCTCTCACTGCCTGAAATTTTTCAGCCTTATCTGACTAGAAAATACGGATCTCCTGGGGGGAAAAGATTAACGAGAGCCTTATTAAAGAGCAATTCGTCAGATTGCTGTGCTGGTAAGATAGCGCTGGCAGCCAGTCAGCGCGCGGGCACATGAAATGCAGAAGGGAAACAAATGCACAATCAGATCGCAACGTTATAGCAAGAGATTCATTTGCAGATAACAAGCTGTCTTCCTTCTCTAGATTTCTAAGCAGCACCTTCGCTTTCAGAGGCTAACAATCAAATCTTCATATTGGAGAGAATCATTAGCCCATACCCCTTACGCATAGAAATTATTTCCCCTTTTCCCCTCTGTCTCTTTTGGGGGCATGGTAAACAGGTCGTGAGAGAAACTAACCTTTTTTTCGATGCAAAGGAATATTTAAACCTCTTTCCCTGCTTGCTCGAGTCGAAGTTCATTCACTAAACGTTTTGTCATCTGGAAGTTTGAACGGGAAAAGAATCAAGGTGCAAATGTTTAGCCCTGTGTCTGTGAGAGATTTCATTGGTAGCCCCTGGCGACATTAACGAGTAGTCGCTTAGTTCTATAAATAGCTCCTGATCTGGGTTTAATGGACCATTTCCCTACCAGTCCCCTCAGTGGCTGGAGCGACGGGCATTTTCACCATCATTTTAATTTAGCCCGGCAAGCAGAACTGATAAAGTAACGCGCAGTTAGGCTTGCTCCGTGTTGCTAGACTACCGGGGTTAGAGAGGGACAGCGCAGCTTCTCTCGATGAGATCAAATACACTGAAAATGAAATATCCCACCATTTTGGATTTGAAAAAGGCATGAGAGAGCTTAGTGAAGGGAATTCAAGACAAGCTGTGGTTTTGGTCGTGGTTTGGTGCTCAGTTTTCCTTTACTGGCTCTTTTCTGTTTTACATGAAAATATACTCTGAATAGTGAGTGACGCCGGTTTGGAATACTCGGATTTGATCGCGACCACTGTTTTTGCTTATATGAGCCCTCCCTTTTGAATCGAACACCTTCACAAAGACATAGAGGGAAGGTTGCCTATGGTAAACAGAATGAAGTATTAAGGTTGCCAAGAATCCTAATTAAACATACTAAACGAGTTGACGTTTGACTGTTGCCGATGGTATCTCGTCCTTACCTTTCACAAGACATCATTCCGGACCCTAAATATTGTATAGTCACAAAGGTGCTTTGGAATTGTTCTTTCTGTGTGTATCACACTGAAATCGATTAATTTCGAATGCAAACTTTAAATAAGGGTTGACCTCAGAGAGAGGGCAGGTCTTGAACAATGAGTTGGTTCTTCCATCTGGGTTGTGTATTATGTGTTTGACATTTTCAATAATTACATATCCAAGACGTATGTCATTTCTTCTCGAATAACTGACCGATTTAAGGATTAGGTTTTTTTCATTTTCTGGTTGAAAGCCACCGCCTGAAAACAGTGCTGCCACTGCCACCACCACTACTCTCTCCCTACCCCACACCTCTTCCCCCAACCCCCCCTTCGTCTCTGCACATACCTACTTATAAAAAAAACAAACCCAAAAAACCCAAAAAAATCACCCCCCCCACACAACACANTCTTCCCCCAACCCCCCCTTCGTCTCTGCACATACCTACTTATAAAAAAAACAAACCCAAAAAACCCAAAAAAATCCCCCCCCCCAAACAAAACAACCACAACCAAAACCCCTATTTTAAAGCGGTTTAATGAACAGTCACGGCAGGTAAACTATGGCAGATTCCTCCTGTGTCTGGATTTGTATGCTACACCTTTCACTCCCGCCCTGGCAATTGTTACTGCTGGGACTGATCCTGCTAACATTTGCTTGGCATCAGCGGAAGTGCTCAACGTAGTGAAATTGCTCAGGTGCATCTTCAGCTGTTTGGCCGCGGCCAGATGATGATTCCAAGTCCAGGGAGCAACGCGGGAGAGTGAAGTTTCGAAAGCAGCCATGTATGTTAGAAACTCGGCTCGTCTCCCGCGTCCGTAGGATTTACGCTGCCAAGTCACGTACGTGGTGCTAAACACCCCGACCGCGGTGTGGGGGGACACCAGGATCTCCTGCAGCCGCCACCGACGTGCATCCCCCGATGGCTGCGGTGCCCGCCGGGAGCCGGCAGGTCTGTACCCCCCCCCGGAAGCGGAATGTCCCCCCAGGGCTGCGAGGCCGAGGGGGACTCACACACCTGCCTTGTGCGAGGCCTGATGTAAAATCACGCTGAATTTGTGGTCACGTTGCGCATCGAGTGACTCCCTCGCCAGTCTGGTGTCACTCGGCTTTTGAAAACTCGGTGTCTTAAAGCGCGTCGATGAAAATGCACCTGCGGGACGGACCTGCTGCTGAGAAAGGCTGCGCTGTCCGCTGCTCCAGGAGCAGCAACGTGGACGCTATTTCATACTCTGCTACTTGCTGGAACTCTCCTACACCGGTCTCACTTTTCACATAGGATACAGATGAAAGGTCCGCTACTGCCATGCTCTACTTCCCGGGCGCGGAAGGAGTCCTCGAGGGCCGGCTGTTATGCTTCTCTGCAGCCCAGAACGGGGCTGGGGAATGTCCCACACCCTCCCAGGGAGGAGCTCGGGAAACGAGATGGTCCGGCGGCTCCAGAGCGGGGTCTGTCCCTGTCCCCCGGGCTCTCCCTTACACAGAGTCTCCAGATTCACGAGACACTGCCGTGGCCGAGAGACTTGGGCGAACGGCACGTTACCTACAGACGGATGGGCTGATGTCGTGCGACAGCGAGATCCTGCCTTCAGGCTTTTTTCGTCCTCTAATCTCCGCCCTCGAGCCTCCCCAGCGCGGCCGCGCAGCACCGCGGGCCCCACGAGGCGCCGGCTGACAAGCCCCGTGCGCAGTCGCTTCGAGCCCCAGCTGATCCTCGCCTCCGGCTTCGGGACATGATAACGGGGCCGGGGAGCTTCCGCGGGGAAGAACAGCGGCGGAGTCGTTCGGGCAAGGGCTGAGCTCCCTGTCCACTGCGTCTGGTTATGTCAGACCCTTCAGCGAACCCACGGCCTCGCTGGGCCCGGTAAGAGCTGAACTGGAGGCAACTGCAGCCTTTCTCTGTTACTGAAGCTGTGCTCCCTCCTTTCCCAACCACTGAGGAATACGTGTCTGCACGCCGAGGAGAGCGCCAGTTGTGCGAGGAGCACGGCTCTCGAGGGAAGTGGAGCACCGCTGTTACTGCAGACGTCTCTTCTCACGGAACTTGTCCCACTTGAGTATCGTCACTGAGAGCCTAAAAAACAGACGGGTGGGGGGGAAAAAAGCAAAATGAAGCCCCAAGAACTGGTAAAAGAGGATTCATAACTCAGTTTAGACTGCACCTGCTTCGATATCAGCTGCTCCTCCTAACGAGCAGGCAAATAGCACTAGCTGTTGCAGGAGCTAATGATCGCTGCAAGAGCCATTAGAAGCAGTAACGATATAACTCTCTCTATATATGTATATTTGTATATATGGACGGCTACTCTTAACTTACGCATGAAGAGAGTTTCCCTTAAATAGTCTTTGTTTCATTCGTAAAAGTCACAGAAAAAGACTAATCAGTAGAAGATCAGAATTAAAAGGCCAAACGTGAGGTGTTCACTGAAAGTATTGCTCCGACAAACTTACCTGTGAGCGATCCTCCTGGAGACTCATATGGGTGCCCGACTGATGCAGAAGGGGCTGCCAGCCGAGTGCTCCGTTTTCGGTAGCTCTTTCGTGACCGCCTGGCTGGCAGCAGGGTCCGAGGCACAGGTACCGCGCCGGGAGCCTATGGCCCAGCAGCTCACCGTCGCTCCATATTCTCCCCCGAGATTCAGCCCCTATGCCTGCCCAAGATGCAGGGGTCCCGTATGGGCCGGCGGTGGGCGCCCGATGAGAGGTGCCCACAGTCCCGGTCCGCCGTCACGGCTCCGAAGAGCAGGGACACACGGCCGGAAAGCGGAGGGCGCTGGAGAGAAGCGGCGTCGGGGGGCGTGGGTGAGCGAACTCAGGACGTTGTTTTTCCTACCTGCTAAGCCCTCCTTTCCGGCGGGTATCCCCAGCCGCGACGAGCCTTGGTTTTGATTGCTGCTTGTTTTAAAAGAAAGAATAAAGGAGACCGGCGCCGCCGTAGTGCCTCTTCCAAATATACAGGCGCGCGCGCTGTAACCTGGAAGGTCAAATCCCGATGCTTTCCTCAATGGCGAAAAACCCGATATTATGCGTGTTTTAGTGGGCATCACAGATTTAATAGATCAAATCCAGAAAATTAGTTGTTCTCCCTGCCTTGTTAAGGTAGACAGACCTCATTACTCGCCGCGGACTCTGCGTGGTTCCCACCCCCATAATTCTTGGGGTGAGTGGGTTTATTATTGCCGCGGCACATAACAGCGACAGTTTTGTTCGGGTTCTGGGCGCCAAAGATGCGTTTCTGGTGAGAGCGGAGCTACTAAAATCTCCGGAGATGATTACTGTTAGCATCAAAGCATCTTTTCAGGTGGAAAATCCGCATCAGTACTTACTGACAATAGGAAGGTGGGGTTATATGAGTGCTACTGGTGTCCTCAGAGCTCTAGCACTCTCAGGACGGCTGCTCCAGAATGGCTGCTTGTTCTCGTGCCTTTTGTGCGTGTGTGAGAGCACCACGAGAAGAACTGAAAATGGCCCTGATTTTAATCATACATCATTGCCCCTGTCTGCTAGGTCCATAAACTTCGCCTGCAGGCTGAAATAGCATTGACTCATCCTGAACTCTCTTCCAGCAGCTGATTACTGAAGTGGAATCTGTCTGATCGACTTAATAAGAATTTACCACTGCACTAAATGACGAAATTTTGTTTTTTGCATGGCTGCGTTTTTGCAGTTGATGGCATTTTGAACTCTCCATCCTGGAGGCAAATAATCCCCATAAATACCCTTATTCCCGACCTCGTTAGTCAGATCTAGAGCCAACACTGCTTTTAACTGTTGTCTAGAGAGCTGCTTTAGATATTTCTAAACATGTTGGGAAGTGAGAAAACTCTGACCTGTGCACCTTGCAATAATAATGTAGGGTTCCTGCAAAGGACCAACAGCCTGGAAGACAAGGGCCGGATTGTCAGCTCTCTGAAGGAAAGGCAGTCCTCCAAGAGCCTGATGGCCTGCGAGAACAGTGAGAAGGAATCCAGGTTCCGGCGCACCGAGACAGACTTTTCCAATTTGTATGCCAGAGGTAAACACTTGACAGTTTCTCCTTGCTCTAGCTCAGGCATGTCCCTTAGTAGCCTTGCCCTCGTCTCTCGTGGAAGTGCAGCCACGTTCAGACCGAGTTTTCCTTGGCTATTTTTGAAGGAAGCTCCGTGTCTGTGTTTTTTGGGAGCTGCACTGGCGATGTATGTAGGCTTCCTGAAATGCTGTTTTATGTACTTTGGGCTGATCCTCTGCAGCTCAGCTTCAGCGGTTCCGGGGGTTACTCCAGATCCAGCATCCGGGAGGAGAGTAATTTTATGTTTTTGTCCTCCTTAGTAAAATAGTAATGAAGCAGCCTGTGATTGCTGGTACGGGGCCATTGCAAGACGAGTGGGAAAGGGAAATCAATCCCTTTGCGGGGCAGAGGTGGGGACGTTGCAAGGTAAGGGCAGGTGCGGATTTCGGGTACTTTTGGCCCACAGGAGGCGAGTGCCTCGCACCGCATAGCCTTAGCTTTGCAGGGCGTGGTCTCGGGCCGGGGCGCCTTGGAGGTACCTCTGCTGTTGCCGTGGGCGACCTAGGCTCGCCCTTCCCCAGGGGGCGAGAGGGACCGGGAGCCTGCCCTGCTGCAACCGGGCAGCGCTGGGGCAGCGGCTTCCAGGTCCTTGGAGCGCTGCGGGCAGCCGAGGCTGGTCCATTTCTGCTTCTTTCTCCCAAAGCAAGCACTGACAGCTGGTTTGCCCCACAGATTTGTTGCCTTCCAAGAATGGTGAAGAGCAGACCATGCAGTTCCTGCTGGAGGTTGTGGACATCCTCCTCAACTACGTGAGGAAGACTTTTGACAGATCCACCAAGGTGCTGGACTTCCACCACCCGCACCAGCTCCTGGAGGGCATGGAGGGCTTCAACCTGGAGCTTTCGGACAACCCTGAGTCCCTGGAGCAGATTCTGGTGGATTGTCGAGACACACTGAAATATGGAGTGAGGACAGGTAGGTTTTTGCACACTACTCTGTGGTGGGTCCCTCCCGGGACTTTTCTCAGGCTCACGGTGAAGAGACCGTGATTGAGCTCACGGAGGTGAGCCCACACCCTTCTCTACGCCCGTGCCTGTGCCTCCCTGCAGGCTCGGCTCCAGAGCTGGCTGCAGGCGCTGGAAATGTATATGCTCAGAAACTTCAGTTATTGATGACCATCCGTCCCCGCCGGGTAGGGCTCAGTGCTGTCTGTAGAGCACAGAAACAAGTTTTAAAGACATAATCTCTTTCACTTGATGAAATGCAAGCTGTCTGTATCTCCGAGGAGCAATATCATTAGGTAAATGAGGGTATAAATGACACAGAATTTGCAATTTTTCTTTTTTATGTTCATCAAACGTTTAATGAAAATGAGACTGAAATCCTAGGAATCATCAATAAAGGAACCCTGTGGATTTCAGCCCATTACCCAGGAGCCCTGCCTGTCCAGGTCCTTGTGAATCAGACAGAAATCCCGGTTTGTAATCACTTCTTTTACTGGGTGAGCTGTAGCCAGGCTCTAGAGCAAAGTCAATGCTCTTTTAGGCTGTTTGGCCTGAAATGTTTTACGTTGTATCCACAGAAATCACGGCTGGCAACTAGCCCTGACTGCTGTACACACCCAAGCGGGTCAGGAACTGGAGCAGTAACGGAGCGCGCCGAGCTTCCCCTTGCCGGCCTTGCTCCAGGGTTTCAGGGCTGCTGAGCTCTGCCCGGCCGGCTGCCCTCTTCGGCTCGGCTCGGCTCCGCTCGGCTCGACCGCAGGGGGCGGCGGTCTCCCCGCGGAGCCGGAGCGGCGGGAGCTCAGACAGGGAGCCTGTTTCCCGGCGGTCTCTGGCTGGGCAGCTGCGAGCCATGGCTCCTGGAGGACGGGCCGCAGCTTTATACTGTGGTTAGTTTTGCAACCGTGAAGACCCAACACAGTGCATTCAAGGAGCAGAATCTTGACAACAGATGTGGCGGGTAGAGTTCTGTCCTTTTTCCTATTTGCTTGGTGATTTGATTGATACAGGGGAGTCAGGAGCATACTTTGATTTTTGTACTCTTAATCAAAGGGGAGCGTGTTTCACTCCCAAACGTGTGGGTTGTTGGACAGGTGGCCAGAAGCTAAGTCAGGGTGGCTATGCTCTGTGTGCTTGCACCATTATTCCGCTATTCATCGTGCCGGCAATGTCGAGAAACTTCCTCCCCTCACCCCGACCTCCCCTGGAGCTTCTGTGGGACCTGTCCCCGGGACCTGAGAGGCAGGTATCCGACCAGACACAAGCTCTATCCAAAGCGGTGTCTGGTGCAGCTTTAAAGTGCTGCTCGGATGGTCTGACTGCCTAGGACACGCATTCTCCTGTGGGCTCCTGGGGCTCACATTCTCTCTCAAGGCGAAGCTCCCTTCAAAGTCACCGGGTCTGAATCTGTAGCCCAGCCTTAGGGGATCGCGGGCTCATTAATAGCTGTGGGAGGTCAGTGAAATGTCGCTTAAGATAACTCCCCAGTCCGTGTGTCCTGGAAAGGGAGAGAAGTGCTGATTTGTAAAGCAAACAGCTAAGACATGGTGGTATTTCTGGGCTCTAGCCCCGAGCCGTGGGTTCCCCGGGCGGGAGCAGCCCGGGTGCGGTGCATCCTCTTCAGGAAGTGTCTAGATGTGGCAGCGCCGGCAAGCTCACGCCTCCGAAAAATTTCTGCTGACATCGCTCGGGGCAGAATCGCATTTATTTCTTCATGTCAAAAGATGCTGATGTTCCCAGTGTTGAGCCGAATCCGACATGACAGGGTCCCCCCAGGCGTCGAGAGCTGACCTCCCTTCTAGGGCTGGGCTGTCCCCAGTGTGCTATCTGCGTGTCCTTTCCCAGAGAGCAGAGAGATCTAACTCATGACACCTCCCACCTCCCCTCAACGCCCGTTATCAGTCGCTAGGAATTTCTTCTCTTCATGCTAGAAAAGTAGACGGGATTATTGCTTATAAAAGTCGTTAAAGCAACTTCGGCTGAAATACAGGAATGTGATTTATTTCGGTTCAATAGCAAACTCTGTTTAAGGAGATGAATCCTAGCTTATAAACCAAGTGGGGAAAGGGCCCGAGCCGAGGAGCTCTTGGTGGCGGGGGGGTGGGCCCTCTCCCGCCGCTGCAGCCCGTCGTGCCGCGCTGGGACATTGCCGCCGAGACCCCGCGAAACGTCTCTCCCGTGTCCTTGTAGCTTGGAGAGACTGGCTCCTCCGCACCCCTCTCTCACTCCTGCAGCCCCAGTTCAAGCACCTGAGCCTTCCTCTCTTTCTCCATTCAAATGCAAATGGCCCCAGTACCTGGAGGTCGTTACTGCCAAGGCTGTGTCCCCCACCGTGTACTCCTCGCCCGAGTTCACAACACGACCGAAGTCGGAAGGGGGCTCTGGAAATGGGCTAGCCCGAGCCCTTGAGCAGGTCTCGGAGGTGTTTTACAGGCTCAGTCGGCTCTGAGGTTCTCTTTTAAATTTAAACCCAAGTGATTCCATACAGAAGCTCCCATCCAAAGTGTTTTTTCAAGTTTGTAGTAAGACATCCTTGAATGTTGGCTGTCGGTCTCCCCATAAGCAGGACTTGCTTTGAAAACTTTGCTGCAAGTGTTCTGAGTGCAAACCTGTCATTTGTGTCAGAAAAGGTGGACGGTTTAAAACTGAAACCTGAGAGACACCAGTGGAGTTTGTTCTAAGGTGCTCTCAATTCTCTTTTCAGGCCATCCTCGCTTTTTCAATCAGCTGTCTACAGGACTGGACATTATTGGCTTGGCTGGGGAGTGGCTGACATCTACTGCTAATACAAACATGTAAGCAGTCTCCTGTCACTGGTGTCTGTGACTGGTGCTTGTATAGGCTGCCATGTATCATGGTAGATATGTATTGTCACAGATATGAATAATTTTCATTTTTAAATTATGAATGCTACATTTTCCAGAAAAGTGTCTCATGTCTTTCTTAATGTGTCAGTAATACAATGAAAACAGTTGCATGAAACGGAACAGTTTTGCATTTCTTATAAATAGAAATGCAAATATCAGAGAGCACATGGTAAGTAGAACATGATTATTCTAAAACAATAACATGAAATTATTTTTCTTCTTTTGGACCAATCTTCTTTATATTTTTCTTTTTTTTAGAGCTTTGTCTCTAGATTGAACAATTCTGCAGCTAGCCACATGTTAACACTAGAACACAAGATATGGAAAAAATTATTGTCTTCTCTCCTGTTGACTTCAGAGATAGCAGGCTTGAGGTTACTTCTCTTCATGTGCTAGTAAAGAAGTGGCTTCTGGGTAGTTTCAAAATGATTAAAAATATAACACTGAAAAATAATTTTATGATAACAAAGGAATTAGACTAAGATTAATAAAGTTGTGTGTAAATGAATAAACTGAAGTATAAAAAAGTAAAATTTAACATCTGAATGCATCAAATAAGAAACTTTTCCTGATTTTTCTTGACCTTAAAGTTAATGAAAGCTAAATGTCAGTGTAAAGTATTATGACGAAATTTTGCAACAGAGTGCAATTAATGAAAAAAAAAAAAAAGAAACAACAATACTAAACAAAAACACCCAGAAAAACAAACAAACAAAAAACCCCAAACCAACAAAAAATCCCCCAAACCACCAAAAAAACCCCCAAACCTTCAAGTCAGTTTTTATTTATATTTTGTTTTCTATATATTTAAAAACGTTATGAGAGTCCAAATATTCAGCAGGTAAGACTTCTCTCTTTTAGCCCTGTACTGAACATGTTTTAGCTGTAAGGCTACTTCTCTTTTGGTAGTTTGTTGCTAATTGTCAAAACATAGGAAATGCATCTGCAGATTGGAAAAGAAACAATATTTTCACTGGCCTATCTGTGAGTATATGGTTCATTAAATATAGCTGATTACTAGCAGCACTATGTAGATTAGGAGCTGTGCCTGTTTTGTGACATTAGCAATAAAAAAAATTAAATACCTAAGGTGCTTCAGCCAAAACCAGCCTTCTCTTTGTAATAATCATCTCAATTAGTTCTCTGTTTGCTAAAAATTGGTAGGAGACATTCAGATTTAAAAGCTGACTGGGAAGAAAATGCAGCAATATGTATTTTAATTGTTGAACAATTATTGCAAAGTGCCTTAAAGTGCTTCGAAGTGCCTTTTTAGCAGCACAATTTAAAGTGAAAACAGTTCTGACCACATTTCTAAAAAACCCCTTTGCTTAAAGGTTTTTTCTCTGTGACAAATACTTCAGTGTCACTTTTCCCAAGCCCTTTTGACTAACTTAGTTATCCCAGTTTAGCTATCCTTTTGTAATCAGTGAAATTACACACATCTGATAGGACATAAAATAATTCAGTTCTGTGGCAGACTGTGACAGGATTAAGAAACATTGCCATCATCCTTAATAACACTGTGCTCATTTATTCACTTCTTAAAGGGTAACTCTCTTTTTAATTGATGTTTTCCTTTGTTTTTTTTTAAAGTAAGTTGTTAAATAGCTAGTGTCTGATCCATTTGTGCTTTAAACAAGAACATATCTTGAAAATACTTCTCTGTGAACATGAAAATTTAGTATCTGTTTATTAGTATGAGGCTTAGTTTGCTTTTTTTCAGCAAACCAAAGTCAACATGGTGTGCTTTCAAATAACACAGTAATTGCAAGTAAGGTTAAAGCAAGATGTTTGTAAAACATGATTCAAAGGAGTGTCAGAGAAGGTTATTGAAAATAGCCAAATCGCCTCTGTGAGATCTGGGGAACATATTATTTGTTTTGAGCAGTGTTCCAGCATGCAAGAACAGGTTTTGACCCTTACCTAGAAACTGTTCTAACCTATTACAGCTACATAAGCACACAAGCAACAGTAACATTGGATTGTAGTAGGGAGTTTTCCATTTGCCATTTTTTCTTTTCTACAGATAAACAATACTTAAAATATTTATGAACAATTAAAAATATGTGTTTTCTCTTGCAGATGAGTTTTGAGTAATCAAAACATCTGTACTCTCTTAAAATTTTAAATTATCATTAGGAAATATTACTTAAATGTCACTGTGAAGATAATACATAAAATTAAACATAATAAGCTTCCCACATTGACTTGGAAATAATGTATCAATGTGCTATTCATAGCTCAATCACTAGTCATGAGACCTTCAGCATGGAAATTTCAGAATTTCATTATTCATCTAGTTCTAGAGATCTGTAGTACAGGGCATTCTCTCATCATGCAGCAGCCAACTGAGGTTAAAAAGAAATATTATCTGGAAGTTCTGTTTATGCCCGCTGTTAGCTGAGATGAGAATATATTGGTGTTTTCAGCTTTATGCAGATATGCTTATGACTAGAAAATTAATGTAAAATGCTCTATGTTTATTCTCAGACTGCTTTTTACATACTGGCAAACGGGAGAATGGGTATCTAGAGTCATTTGGTCTGATAAAATGATTTGTCCTTTAGGTGAGAACAGAATTAAGCCAGCACTGGCTTCTACCAAAAAATGTGTCAGTAAATTTTGTTAGTAAAGAGCTGATACTCTTGACCGTTCTAGTTCATTCATAGAAATGCCAGTAAAGCTTGTAACTACAGGAAAAATCTTATCAGAATTTTTTTATTAGGGGATTGATTCTGAAGTTGGATGGTTCCTTATAAGCTGAACACATTTTCTGGTCTTACTGAATTTGTGAAAATAATTTAAGTTTAAAACAAGTAAGGTGGAGTGAATAGCAAGATGTGATTTGTAAAATCATAGCCATCATCTAATACAGCTCCACTGGCTTTGTAATTTATAAACATCTGCTGTCTTTTATTTCTTGTCAGTTTTTGGAGACTCAGAACATAACTACAGAATAGAATAAATAAGTACTATTTTCTTTGTGTTTAAATATATTCAAAATTCAGTGTGTAAGGTCTCAGGACAAAACTCAAAAGGTGTTTAAACTGGTGGGGAAAAAAGAATCACGTTCACTTAAATGTACCTTGTATTGAGCTACAGTGATCTGTACACTGCCAAGTTCCTGTTGACTTCAGTTGATCATTCTGCCTAAATAAAGACTGGAATATATTCTAGACCTTCAGTGCTTAAAAACAAAACAAACCCAGAACACTGTCAGCAGACACTGGTTTATTAATTTCGTCTATTTGTAAATACTGGCAGCAAGCAAACTACAGATCAGTGTTCAACTGTCTCTGGCAGTTCTAATGATAATAAAAGCAAAAAAAGTAGTATTTTGGCTTCTGAAAGTCACAATAATTAAACAAATTACAAATTTTTAATCTTAAGGGAATGTTTTAAAAACTATGGTGGTGTTTCTCTGATGGACTAAGGACACCTAAAGACTGAAGAAAATGTTAACAGTGTAAGTAACCAGTGTAGCTGTAAATAAAAGAAGTTTTTTCAGACACTTGTTCCCTTCTTAATATCACGTCTCCTTCAAGTTTGCTGTACCTATTCTCAAAATATCATTTTAGTATTAGAGAGACAACACATACACTTTGACAAAATTATTCAAGTGGAGGACATCAGTCAAATCCAAAGTGTCAGGGTGTCATACTTTTATAGATTCCTTTGGAAATCACAGGTTGAATTTTTCATTTCTCTCTGCTTCCTTTTACCCCTTACTTATTTTTTTTCCCCACGCACAGCAAGCAGAGTTTGTTTACAGCAGCAGTAATTTATCCATGTACCTTGATCACCAAAAATAGTTGTATGGTTGTCAGTTTCCATCCACATATCTGACACTGACATCAGGGCATGCCAGGATATGTAATGTTTTTTGCCCTCATTAAGTGGATACAATAGTTGACTGCTGACTTGGTTTTGGTAATTGGTAATTAGAAAATCATCATTTGTAATTACTCTTGACAGTTATTGATCACATTGTATTGTAGAAGTAAGTTGTCCTTGGAGATCATCAACAGAATAAATCCACATAATTAATTATATTTAGACTTTGAAACCCTAGCTCAATACTTCTAATTATGGTTTTGTTTAGCTCAGTGAAGTTCACTGTTTCTGTAAGGATTTAGCAGTATGTTATTCCACAAGTGTGGAATTGGCACTTTGGGAAACAATTGTTTCACAGGACAACATTGTGCAGAAGTCAGCAGCACTATGATGGTGAACATTAGGTCTTACATTCACTATATAGAAAGCTGCAAAATAACTAATACTGCAGTTTTTATTCACCAGTATTTCCAATATTGTCTTCCTGAGGATTTTTGCTTGGGTAAAGGTTCAGGATCAGAACCTCAATTTACAGGAAAATTTTTAGCAACCTTGAGCATTTTAACAAAGAATCACAGACTGGGAATTTATTATGTGTTTTTAGAATCTCTATCTAATTTTGTTTCTTTGTTTTGCTCTATCCATGCAGGTTTACCTATGAAATTGCCCCTGTTTTTGTCCTCATGGAACAAATAACACTCCGAAAGATGAGGGAGATTATTGGATGGTCAAATAAAGATGGTGATGGAATATTCTCACCTGGTGAGTTTTTCTTCTCTGTTTTGGCCTGGGGTGAAAAACGATCTCTGCATATGGCTATGTACTATGGCTGGTCAGCATTTAAAACTTGATTACAGGCTCTGGTGCATAGTTAGGCATTTAAACACCCCATTTGTGCTCATTTCTGAAGGTGCTGAGCAACTACAGCTCCTGTTTACTAGAAGTTCTTGAAAATCATGTACTGATTTCTTTGGTGGTCAGTGAGGATTTGGGCTCACAGTCAGGAAAAGGTTGTGATTGTCTGTCACTTTCTGGGACACATTATCTGGGATATAATCTGATTGGATTCACAAGTATGATTCCAGTGTAAAGACCAAGACTAAGTGTCTTCCCATGCAAGTAACATAAAGGCAGTGAGCAGTGACAGAAATGACTGATGATAAACCACGTGAAAGTCCTTGGCTGGCGTGTGGACAATGGGGGTGCCCAGCAGAACTCTTCTGGGTTTGGCATGAGGGAACACCACCCTGTTACAGAGCATAAAGAACAACACCACCTCCTTTTGGAACAGCCCACATAAAGTGCACACTTGCTTGATCTCCAGTCCTATCTGCTAGAAAATTACAGGTCTTTCTGTGTTCTCATCAATGAAAAAACTTTGGAGGAAGAAGTTGTCCTAGACTTACAGGTGAGATTGATCTTATTAAAGTTTGAGGTCTGCACCAAAGAACTGAGTTAATTTTTCAGGGGTCTTTGTAGCAGCAAACCAAGAGAAATAGGTGCTTTCCCTCAAGTCAAATTCTTCAAATGTAAGTGTCAAAATAGATTAGCTGAATCGTAGCCTGTGAAGTGCCTCCTTCCCATAGCTGACTGTAACGGAGTTTAGAAGAAATAGCTCAGCTGTAGTAATCTACCTTTACGCATCTACCTCTATGTCTATAGTAAGATGAGATAAATCCATCCGATATGTGACATTTCTTCAGTCTCAGACAAGTTAATAAGCTCCTGTTGTTCTTGCTAACAAGAACTTATCATGCAAAAGCAGCACAATGAAAGCCGAGCTTTTTAGGAATGAGTTACAAAATGATAGCAATTGAAAGAGATGGCATATAGGAAATTCTGGTTATCACTCTGGCTTTCTAGAGAGTCTGTCCTATCCTATTTAGACAGATGCCTGTGCATTTCAGAGAAATATTTTTTCATAGTTCACTGCCACTTTCACTGCATTATGCAAATGAGACTTGTATGTCTTTGGTATAATATACTTTTTTTTTTTCATTATCACTATTTTATTATTCATTTATGTATTCATTCACAGGAGGAGCGATCTCCAACATGTACAGCATAATGGCTGCACGCTACAAGTATTTCCCTGAAGTTAAAACCAAAGGCATGGCTGCAGTCCCTAAACTGGTTCTCTTTACCTCAGAGCATGTGAGCTTAATACACTGCTAATTCTTAATTTACTGATATATGTTGTGAAAATGCTTCCTCATTAAACAACCACTTCACTTCATGTTCATATGTTTGCTGCAGAGTCACTACTCAATAAAGAAAGCTGGAGCTGCACTTGGATTTGGAACAGACAATGTAATTTTGATAAAATGCAATGAAAGGTAGGATGAATACTAAAATTTTGATATATTATATGTGTTCATCTGTTAAATTTGTTTTATTGTGTTTAAGGACTGATTCAGTATAGTGTGTCAAGTTGCTAATGGCCTGTTGAGAAAATCCTATTAAATTATTTCAACTGCAGCTATTATTTCCATATACATTCTTTAATTTTCTTTGTCTTTCTGTTTCTGTGACAATTACAGAGGCAAAATAATACCAGCTGATTTGGAGGCAAAAATTCTGGAAGCAAAAGAAAAGGTTTGTGTTTTTAAAAATTAGTGCTTAAACGCTTGGCTTAGTAAAATTGTTTCTTCCTTTGAAGCCTGAGTGTTGACATTTAAGAGAACATTATAATGACATAAATATAACAACAGTGTTTTTACATGCTTAATTATACATTCATGCATCGTTTACAGAATTATCTATGTGCCTTGGTACGGTTTCCATTTTCTGATTAAAACAAAAATATTTTTAACTCTTGAACCACAACTGTACTTCATGACTTTTCAAAAGAACTTCCTGTTTGGAAATACAAGGAAAAAAGCATGAAAACATAAAATCAAAGCTACTTCTATCTAAACTTTTAAGTTTAGCCAAAGCCATAAAAAATTCTATAGAATCCTTAAAAAATCCTATAGATTTCATGTAGGTAGCATGTGTATTTGTTAAATACAGACAGTAAGCTTAATTTTTAGGCATTAATTCCTATTTCTTGAATCAATGCAATGGAAAAACACATGAATTTGTATAAAAAAACCAAAGAGCAGTCAAGATTTTTTTTTTTTTTTTATTTCTTAACTTCATTACATCTGGGCACTCCATGAAAGAGCAGTTCACAATTATTTCAAAATTATCTCTCTTTGATCTAATAATTTCTCATTTATTGCTTTTGTTTTAGATTGCTTTTTCTGCTTTGTTCTGTTTATTAGTAGATAAAGACTAAAGGAACAATTTCAAGCCTTCAAATTGCAACTTACAAATCACATTTAATTAATTTTTGTTTATACTGCTGTAAAAGTCCAAAATTTACTTGACTATTGCTCATCTTCTATTACTTTATTTGAATCTCCTCACTGAAAGAGATTAGACAAAATACTATTTTTTATCTTCTAACTAGTTAATTTTGTGAAGTTACAAGAAAATAAAGAAAATAAAAACAGAGTCTGTTCTTACCATGTATATGATTAGTTAGTTTCTAATGTTGCTTATGTATGCCTTTCACATGGGAAGAAAAACATTTTTAGGTTGGAAAATCAGATAAAGTTTCTGGAATTATTTTCCTTTTCTTTTTTTTTTTTTT
>VZTE01004150.1:1045495-1077226 GCA_013397775.1 Eulacestoma nigropectus
CTTTTCCTTTTCTTTTTTTTTTTTTTTTCCCCTGAAAGTGTTTTTAACTGATATTTAATATTTTTATTTTTATTGTAGGGATACGTTCCTCTTTTTGTAAACGCAACTGCAGGCACAACAGTATATGGAGCCTTTGATCCAATACATGAGATTGCAGATATATGTGAAAAATACAACCTCTGGCTCCATGTAGATGTAAGTAACTAAAAAAGTGCTGCTATTAAGGCAAAAGAGGATCTTAGTTTACACACGTTTTTCCTTGAATTAAAATATTTATTACTAGATCCTGATTAACTAAAATCTGTTCAGCTTCTTCAAAAAAAGAAAAGCTTCTTCTTTTTTTTGTCTTTTCCAGGCTGCCTGGGGAGGTGGACTCTTAATGTCCCGAAAGCACCGTCATAAACTGAATGGAATAGAAAGGTACTACACAGTGCTTATTTGTAATACTGTTATTAAAGTACTTTCATAAGGTATGTGACACTTCAAAAATTCATGAAAATATTACTTTGCTATATTAAGGAGGTTAAACACTAAATTAAACAATAGCAAGACAGACGGTAAAGGTTCAGACTAAGGAGATTGAAACAATACTACAGAAGAAATCAGTCATGTGCCATTGAGTGAGAGGTAAGTTTTCAGCAGATTTGAAGGAAGACAAGGATATTACTTGGCAAAAAGGAAGGGAAATTGTTCTATGCATAGCTTTGAAGGGATCATAACTCTTGGAATGGATGGAGAAGGATTTGAAGAAAAAAATGAAGTGTGGGAGCTAGACAATCTCTGAAATATAGGGCTTTGAAAATAGCAGTGATAAATAAGGGATCCAGGGAAGGTGTTTGAGCATGAATACCCACAGTGGGAATTTGTAGAGGTTCTCTCCTGAAAGATGTTTGCAGTTCTTCCAGAAAAGAAAGAGTTTATGTTCGCGAGTGTTCTTTAAATGGAACATATATATACATATGTTTAGTCTTATATTGCTCTTTTATACATATATATAACATATATAAAATATATATATACACACACATACAAAAATAGATAGGTGTATACAACAAAGAGAGGAGGTAGAGACTGAATTAGAAGCAATTTTCAAGGGCAAGTTTCAGTACCTATAAGGCTGGAAAGGACTATGATAGACAGAGCTGCTACACTTCTTCTGTATCAGGGAGAAGAGTGAGGTCATTTACAGAGAAGCCAGAAAGGGTCACAGATGCTCACCTGTCTTAGGGCACAGGGGCCTGTGCATTGTTGCCATATGGGGGTTACGTGAAACAAGCTGGAAGCTCCTGTAGAGGTCAGAGTGAAGTCTGCAGAAAAGAGCATGTGTGTGCCCCCAGGTATGTAACCCAGGTTACCAAGATGCCCACTGAGACCAGAAGCCAGCCTTTGATATAATGAAATTTAAAGATGCAAAGCATTTGTGTTGGTAGTGATGGCAGAGTGAGAGTGTGACCCTCCCACTGGTCCTTACAATTTCGACTCAAGAGTCATTTCAAGCATAGTCTTTGGCACAATTGTTCCCATATCCAATGATGACAAGTCTGTACCAGATGCTATATTTATAATCCCATGGGTGTGTTTGTCTCTAGATTTCCTCTGAGAGCGCTTTACCATAAAATGGTGTCCATCTGAAACAAATCAGAAAAGCAATGAAGAACCAGAAACTTAACTTTAGATCTTTTCCATCATTGCAGATATCAGCCTCCAGGGAAGCAAAAAATATTTGAAGCAAGTTCTACCCATGTGCTTTTAAATTAGCACCAAATTGCTTACTTGAGTCGGCCATACTGAATGTGGGCATTGTGTAAAGGTGTAAAATGAGTACAGTGAGCACTGCTCTTCCTTAGGGAAAACAAACTATCCTAGGTTTGGTCATCTCATACAGTAAGTGAAGAATAAGTACAACATCAAGGATAGTGTATGGAAGGACGGGCAGCAAAACCACATGGACCCTTCTGTCACAAGGACAGCAGTGTGTGGCGTGGAGTACTCTGAAGTAGCAGAATGCTGTCAACCTTTGCCCAGTCCGATTTGCTTGTGACTCATGGCAACACGTCTAATACTAAGTCAGCATTGCAAAATAATTTTAAGCTACAGAGGTTTGGTCACAGGAGTTTGGTACACCCGTTTTGACCTGAGGTCAACGCAGAGGTGCTAATTAAGGCCATAATTTTAAGCAAATACAGAAAACAACGGGCCACGAAGCGTGAAATTATTTCTTTCCTAGTCATCTATACAGATCTTCAAACATGAGATGGGGCCCACGTGTACTGTGTAATTGCCTGTCATAGGCCCCAGCTGGGGTCTGTTGCTAACACTCAGGTCGTACTTGGCCTGCTCAGAGACATTGGCATGGAGGACTGGCACGCTGTCATGGTATAGAGCTGGGATTGCCTGTGGTAGGATAGCCTCTGGCTGGGCAGCTGCACTGAGGAGAGAGTGGCAGCTTCATGTTAAAATAAACCTAATGCTCCTTGTGAGGAATGACTTATATTGTCTGTGAAACCCTGAAAGTTAAATCAATGTGCTGAAGGCATGGTGTTTTAAAAAGGAAGTTGTTATACAAATTCCTTTTTCCTGATTGCTCCATCTGAACTATTAGTGAAGTTTTTGTAAAAGAAAAACTAAGCCTCCTAAGTCTGAGCTGTTTATCTGCCGGTTTGCACTGATTTTAGATGGATGATGAGCTCCCCAGGTACAGCACAGGCTGTGCTCTTCTTTCAGCTGAGGGCTGCTACAGTCTAACCTAGCACACACAGGGGTTGGAATCGTATCTAGAGATCAGTGGTCCTCAGACTGGGGTGAAGACATCACTGTGTTGCTCAAAACAGAGAAACTGTGGTTGTGTCTGTGTCCTCTGAGAGCAGGGTGTAGAAGAGGAGGAAATACCTTTTAATTTTCTTTCAAATACATTGCAAAACCACATGCATAGTCTGTGAAACACAATTATGCACTTTGCTTCTCTGGAACATGCAGTGAATCAAGGGGACATTTGGTAATTACTTAGGGTGAAAAGGTCAATGGATGTGAAATGTTGGCACATTTATTTCAGTGTCACCATTAAACTGTCTAGGATAGTATGCTAAAACACAGAACATCTGTTTGACTTGTAAATTATGTGATCTTGTGCATTCACTTGTGTTTATATGTAAGAAGTTTTAAGCTCTACAGACAGAATGGTAGGATATGATGCAAAATTTTAGAGCCTTTTAACAGTCCATGGGCTTGACAAGCAAGGGCTGTGGCTCTAACTGGGAAAGCAGGCAAGCATGCAGAGCATCTTCATTTCCTTTCTATTTTCCCAGCAGCTGTTTAGCAAAGAACTCTATTCTCCCGCGATTCATATTAGTCCCTTAATTCTCTGACACCCCTGCTTTCCCAGTTAGTACCTTGAATTGACAGAACATGTCAGACTGGTTTTGTTATTTTTATTAGTGCTATTTCTAGAAGAGGACTCTTCTGGGGATGATGTTACTGTATCAGCTAATAAATCTGATACTAATTAGCTGGTATTAGTAATAATATAAACTAATCACAAATCTGAAATTGCAATGTTAACACGAAAAAAATTCTTCCTGGACTGCATAACTGGGAAAGAAGACACTTAAGGCAGTAATAATATCCATAGTGATATCACCATAGTCAAAACTCCATATATTCCCAGCTGAAAGCAGAAAATGAAGGTGACTGCTTCAGATTAAGCTTCTGTTTTCCAGACCTATCTGAATGTGTAATTTTTTTGCAGAGCCAACTCAGTCACTTGGAATCCACACAAGATGATGGGAGTGTTGTTACAATGTTCTGCCATACTTGTCCGGGAGAAGGTCTGCCTTACATTTAATATTTAAACATTTTAAAAAATAGTAAATATCAAGCCCTAATTTTTAGGAGGGTACTGCAAAATATGTTTAATTTCAAAACTTCTTTTGGAAGGAATAATTGTGTGGATTTACACCGTGTTTTGGAAGTTGTTTTATCTGTCCTGGGTTTTTGTCTTTTTTTGTTAAAGTTGTAGACAACGTGGGTCAGATCCTCACCTGTTGGATCCTTTCATATTCTAATAGCAACAATAGAGCCATGCTAATGTACTTCATTGGAGCACCTGCCCCGTTGTTTCTATGATATACCGAACATACACCCTTGGTCTCAGTACTTGGTCGCAGTCTAAACTGCTTAAATAAGAAGCAACTTTTTTACCTTACACAGTGGTTTAGAAGTTTCTCAGTTCTGTTAAAAAGAAAACATGCTGCTTTTATTATGGCTTTATATTTTTAGGGCTGTCCTCTAGATTTTTTGTTGTCATCAATGAAAGCAAAACCAGTGCCTTGTTTCTTTTAAGCAATACATATTTTTATTAAATGATAAAAAAGGAAGTAATATCACCTGTGGATAGAACTAATTATATTGGCTACTAATCTCTTGTATGCCAATTGCTACTAGAAGCGCTTAGTTGAAGACGTAATCCCTGTGTATAGAACTGGGATGGAAGTGTTGTAAGTTGCAGCCCTAGGTCTGCCATTGTTCTTCCAGTCGATCCATCTCTGAACTGAGGACCGCAGCATTTATTTCCCTTTGTAAAACACATCTATTGAAGGGAAGCACAAGCCTTTGTTTAGTGGCATCCATGCTTATTGTGTCAACTATTGCAAGAGTTTGGCAAGAGGTTTTTTTCCTCTATATGAGAATATCGATAGGTGTTTTTGTATTTATCAGACACACTGGTGTCTTCAACCTTCTTGCAAAAAAACCTAATAAACTCTAAAGGAAATGTAAACCATTTTAGAAATGTCAGGTGTAAGACTTCTGTGTAACATACAGGAATTTGCTCCTCTGTGTTTCCACCAGACATTTTTACCAGTAGTCCATAGATTTCTATTGGTCTGTGAACCATATTTATTTATAAGCAAAAAATGTCTGGTTTATGTCATTTGTGCTTATACTTATCACTAGTGTTAAGTGTCATAAAGTTGAACAACATACAAAGTTTAAACTTTCAATTAAGTTTTTTCACTTCATTTTGTGTAGCCATCTGTTGCACTGAGACCACAGCTTCATTCTAGTGTGTAATTTAACAAATCAGAAATTTAAGTGTTAAGAACATAGCCTTACAAATTGAAGTGGGTAAAGCTAGTATCACAAACTAATTATCCAAATTAATCTGAGAATGTTTTCTCAGGGGGGTGTGTTTGTGTCTGTAAAACTGTATGACTACTCAGAGACTTCTAAGAGAACCACCTTAGGTTATGAACTTAATTTTGTGGCTCGAGTTTACAAAACAAGGTCAGTATGTTATAATATGTCCCATCAAAGAACACTTATTCTGTACATGTTTTAAATACATTTTTGTACATTATTAATGTGTACATTTTCTCATGCACATATGCCAGGTAAGTCATATAAGTGTACGTGGTTTTCATTACAGGGTATCCTTCAAGGCTGCAATCAAATGTGTGCAGGCTATCTCTTCCAGCCAGACAAACAGTATGATGTCTCCTATGACACTGGAGATAAGGCAATACAGTGCGGTCGACATGTGGACATTTTCAAATTCTGGTTGATGTGGAAAGCAAAGGTAAACAACAGGAGTTCAGTTCAAAAACCAGAAATTAATGTATTTAACTTCTAAGTATCATGTAATGGCATACTTCATTTTAACATATATGTTTGTGCAATTACAATCTCTAAACACACAAGTATCCAAGTATTAACCCAGAAAAGAACTATGTGAATTGCAGAACAATGCTCACTGTCAGTAAATTCAGATGGCAATTAGAAGAGAGGTTTAAGTCACTGGATGAGCCCCGCAGAAAAACCACTGAGGGCAGGGCACCAAAATGGTCTCTTGTTGTGATGCTCTACGCTTGCCTATGTATTTTAAGACAGATTACTTGTAGTAGCAGCAAAGTAGCCTTGATGACTTACAAAGGTCCTTTGAATATGACATTTCAATGCATAGATTTTATAAGCAACTTGGGAAACAAAGCCTTTTTCCTAGGAAGCTTTGCCCAAGTAACAGTTCCACAGCTGATTACCTGGTACTACTGTGGTATGCCTGGATGGCTGAAATTAAGCATGGGTTTATGTCCAGGCTTACATGTTCACAAGATGAGGGTTCATGTAGTCAAGAAAACACATTTCATTTTTATTGCTTTATCTGTAGTAATCTCATTACTGTTATTCTTGCTCTCCTGCTGGCAAAATGGGAATTCAGTCGGGTAACCTGTCCACAGTCTAATTTTTTTCATAAAATTGATCTTAAATCTAATGATAAACTCTAAAACCATAAAACAGTTTTCACTTTGGGAGAAAATACTTGCTTCTTCATTCATGTGCAAAGTGTACTTAAAAAAAACCCCAACTATTTATTACCAACGTTTATATACTTTTTCTGGGATTATGATCTTGACAAGATATCAGTGGATAGGCAAGTGACTTCTAGTAAACATATTGCAGACTTCTACTTGCTGACTTAAACGAATATTTCTAGCGAACTGCTCAGAGGAAATAAATTGCTTCCCAATTCTTACCGTTTCAACTGAGTTCCCATTCCAAGTTTCTGGTGTTTCAGCAGCAGCTGTGAATCCAAGACTTAATATCCATAATATTTTTGGAAACTGGAAAAAAATACAAAAGACCTAAAATAATCTACTAAAAATAGTGCGTTTGTTATTTTCATAATAAATTCTCTTAAAATGAGACAAAACCAAATAATGACTTACAATTCAGCCACCTTTATCCATTTTTTTCGTGTTGATTAATGCTAATTTTAAGTTACAAGAAGTAATACTGCTACATGTTTTCTGCCTGAAAATATTTAAGAGTGAAACCTGTATGAAAAGGTGATTGCATTGGAGCAGAAAAAAAGACCATATAATTAATAGTTACTTTTTTATTAAAACAGGGTACAGTCGGATTTGAAAATCAGATCAATAAATGCCTGGAGCTGGCAGAATATCTCTACACTAAAATCAAAAACAGAGAAGAATTTGAGATGGTTTTTGAAGGGGAGGTAAGTTTGCTTTCACATATGTATGAGCCAAATCTGTCTTCATGCTTCTCACAGTTCTTCAAGACAGCTACGCAAAACTGCTCTTATTTTCTAAAGAACTGCGTGACTATTGGCATGTGGGCAGTTTCTTTGTCAAATACATGTGGTTTTGTACCATAAATGTCAGATTTATCTCCTCCTCTTCTGCAGAGACTTTCTCAGTTTAGGGCATGAAGATTACCTTAATACAACCTACTCATACTGAGTTTATTAAGTACATAACTGAGAAGCTGCTATTTTTGCTGCATATTCTGTTGCTAATGCCTCTACATAAACCTTTGGGTGATAGTATAAACTTCATTTCTCCATTTACTAAGAAAAGCAAAATTGGGTTGCCCTTGCTGTGATCCTGAAAAACCATTACTCATAAAACTGCACAGAGGTGAAAAGAATTTGCACTTCATTAACACCCTAAATATTGTAAATGGGACAATGTATAGGGAATCTAAGGCAGCAGAGGCAAGCAGCAGTACTGCAATCCATTTCTTTCTGTTTAACATGCAGGACTAGGAAAGTTAATACTATATTTTGTCTTTCTTGTCTGTGATAAAATATGCTACTGACTGGTATTTAGTGTGGGACTGATCTGTATTATTTTTTTAATTGATGTATTTGTTTGGTTCTTTTTGCAGCCAGAGCATACAAATGTATGTTTTTGGTATATTCCTCCAAGTCTCAGGGGCATGCCAGACTCTGATGAGAGAAGAGAAAAGTTGCACAGGGTAAGTATTTTTGGTAAAATATAAAGATATAGTCTACCCTTTCAACCCAAAATTTATTATTCATTAAAATAATATATCTGTGTGTTGACATGTATTCCAAATTCAGAGATGTCAGTTCTCCATTGCTTGTTATGACCTTGATATTTGTTCACTTTTGTCTTCTATTTATATTAATGCTGAAGGAATGTTTTCCCTATGGAACCAGATTCAGAACATATTCAGTTATCCTTTGGTTTGGATCACTTCTGTGCTTACAAGTGTTACAAGCCTTCAAAAAGTAGCTAGGCCTACAGACATCGCGGTCTTCTTTGGATAGGACAGCTTATCAACAAGAGAAACAGAAGGGTAATTATTTGAAAATGCTTGGACAGGTAAAGGACATGAAAACCTGTAAGTTCCTTCTCAGGTATTTATTTTGATTTTAAATGCCAATGCATTAATGCATTTCAGTGAAAATGAATACCCTTTGGAGGACTTTGGGATAAATTTATTTGAAGTGGTAGAGGGAAGTGAAGGCATCATAGAAGCATCGCCAGAAAAGATGTCATGTTACTTAGGACTTGAGGGAAGCAAAATACATCAGTTCTGTAATAGTGTTTTAGACAGAAGTGGAATGAAATACATTCAGGAGACAAAAGAATGATTTTATAGCTGTCAAAAGTAATTGCTCTTTTGTGTGTGAGTGTGTGTTAGAGAAAGGAGAAGAATGGGCAAACTTGGGAGATTTTGTAGAGGATTTTATGACTGCATCCCAACAGAGAAAGAGAATAGAAGAGAATAGAAATTCCTGGGTCAAGCCAGTCACATATTTAATAAAGAAATTGCCAAAAAAAGAGAGAGTAGAGGAAGATAGAGGTAAGAGGTAAGAAACAGCAAGAGGGACGAAATATTTGATTTGACCCTGTTAAATGTTAGAGGACATCATAAAGCATCCTACAAAACAGTAAAAGAGCCAGACATCTGACCTTGTCTGGCAGAGAGTAGAGCAGGAGAATGAAGGTCTGGATGGAAAAACTGGGTTTAGTCAATGCCAAAGATTAAGACTGTCAGAACACTATTCCTTGTAAATTAAACCAAGGAAGTGAGATTGTGGTAAATGCACAATACTTCAAAACTACTGGAAGGTTTCCATGGCTTATGTTAACAAAAAAAATTCTTTATGACATAGATTTTGTTGAAAAATTTTCATTGTTGTCCCCACATACAAATTGCTTTGAGAATACATCATATTCTCATGGAAAACATCCATTACCCTCAAAAAGGTCTGGACTGGACTTTCATACAGAAGCAGAAAATGTTTCATCATGACAAAATCTTCAGCACAAAGAAATGAGATATACATATAATATATAAAACTGTTACATAGTGAATACTCTAAGATGCTATTAATCTGTAAATCAAAAAGATTGATATTATTGTTGTCAATTTTCCTTTAGAGAGCCAATCCTACATATTTTGTTTTTCAAACTTTTTCTTGTTACAGACATTTTTTATTAAAACAAGTGCCTGTCACTTTATTTTTTCCAAATTAAGAAATGCTGTGACATACAAGGAAAGAATTATTTTTTCTTCTCTCTTTGTCTCTCTCTCTTTTTTTTTTTTTCCTAATGATAAAGGTGGCACCAAAAATCAAGGCATTGATGATGGAGTCAGGTACCACCATGGTGGGATATCAGCCTCAGGGCGATAAAGTCAACTTCTTCCGAATGGTCATCTCAAACCCAGCAGCAACTAAGTCTGACATTGACTTTCTCATTGAGGAAATTGAGAGATTGGGGCAGGAGCTGTAGTGGTTGAATTATTTGTTTCTCTAATTCACTGTTTTCCAGCACTGGCTATATTTTTAACCCAGTTCTGCAGAACATGTTTTAAGGAAATTCTCTTTCTGCAAGTTCCAATCTCCTAAGACATCCTTAACAAAACAACTATAGGCTACTGAAATATTATTGTATTGGTAGATCATATTATTGAGGGAAAATGTATTATCTTGAAGTTGAAGTACTATTGACTCGTACATTGGTCTTGTTTATTGTAGACAGCAGAAAATTAATAAGTATAAAAATAGCAAATTAAGAACTCTACACAGTATATATGTACAGTATAAATAAATATATATCATTATATATATACATACATATATATATATATAAAAAGTGGTTATAAACTTAGATCTAAGCCACAGCATGTTTTCCACTTTAAGAAAATTAACTTTTCCTTCAACAACTTTGATGTGGATAATGTGCTACAAGTTTTTCTGCCAGACAGAAATAGACATATAGAAACATTTCTAAAGCGTAGATTCTTAGGAGCTAAAGAAAATGTATAACAGTATTAGATTTTATTGTTGGTGCTTTTTTCACATACAAAATAGCAATCTCTAAGAGCACCTTTGAGTAAAATAGTTGTACTTGCCCTTTAGTGTCAAATCAGGGGATGACAGTAACAGAGTCATTGTAACAGGTATATTATTGCTGTATTTTTAGAGGTTAATTTGTGTAGATTGTGTATATTATTGTTAAATGACTTTGTGTAAAAGGATTTAAATGTAATAGTTTTACAGCAAGATAACTGTTGAATTGTAGGTATCTGAAATATTTGCTTATTTATATGCAGAGATTTACCATGCTGAAGAGTTGTCTTGTATTTTCTTCTGTTTGTAATGTAACTTATTTATATATTATTGAAGTTCTAAATAATGTTTATGGTATTTTAGTGTCTTTGTGAGCCAAAGAAAAAATACAAAAATATTAGTTGACACTTTCATTTAAATCCTAGTGCCCTTAAAGTAATAACTTACAGATGATTTTACTGAAGATAAGGAATTCTAACATTGTATATAGACTATCAAATTATGAGACCCCTTTAATCTATTGGAATTATTAGAAGTTTAAGTTTTATTTATTGTAGTGTCAGACTGTCTGTTCAGTATTCTGAATGCTTTTCTAGTGAAAATTGATTGCTAACCAAGGCCCCTGGTTTTGAGTTTTATTTCAGGACTGACCTCTGTGACCATTTTAACTAAATTCTGTAGGAGTTTTAACCAGCATCATTCTTTTAGTGAAATGGAATTCACTATCTGTTTGGGGCTTATAAAATAAATAAAACCAAAAGTAATCTCAGTATCTTTTAATACAGCTGGCTTGTCCCTATAATTCCAACTGGTTAGGCTTTTCAAAGTATAGACACCAGATTCATCTGCAGCTTGATCAATTTTAATCATTAGATAATCAATACTACTGAGTGGAAAAGTCCATACTGGAAATAGAGTAGTGGAACAAAATGGAGATTCAATAATCCTCTGTTCACTGAGTTAGTGTCATGGTGATAAATGGAATATGCTAATTTCAAGTGTTTTCATACATGATTCTGTGCAAGTCAGTAATTAATTGCTTTTTCTCCCTCCCCTCCACCTCAGTAATAAAACTGAATTATTTTAGAAATTTTCAGTGAAATACAGTCATGCTATGCAGTTTTTGCAGTCTCTCTGGCCCTTGTCAGTCTTGTGGAAGGACACCTACAGGCAAGAGAGACTTCCATCCTGCAGGTTCCACTGGTTGTCTTTTGAGGATGGTGTCTCACATTTTTGCCTGTGTTAGTACAGGGAGAAGAAAGAAGCTGTTACGGTAAATGCTATATCGTATAGCACAGCCTTTCCAGCTTTTCACAGGACTCGTGCTTACTCCTCTTTCACAATCTTGCGTAAAATCTTTTCTTCAAATTGAGTTGAATCTAAAAATAATTGAAAGTTTGTCACTGACCTTTAGATTTATGACTTTCAAAATAGATCTGCATTGTTACTTTATATCATTAAACCCCCTAGTAATCTTACCAGTACATTATTTCTTTCATTAGATTTTTTTCCTCAAGATGGTCTTGGTGGTTTCTTGCCTTCTTGATGTTAAACCTCAATCTTCATTAATTATAATCCTATAGTAATACTATGTATTCAATACTTGACATTTCCTGATGTAAACATCCATGCTGTATGACCTGCAGTACAGAAGTAGTTGGCATGAACATTGATTTCAGTGCCAACTTACATAATATTAAATGTCATTCTTTATAGATACCAGCTCTTCATCAAAACTAGAGGACTTCTCATTGATAGCTATTCTTAGAGTACAGAAAGAAGTATGTTTTGAAGAAGCACATGTCACATTTTAATTTCAGACTTCTGTCTGAGATCTGGTCTCAGTCAGTTTTACTTTATTCAAAGGGCAGCTACAGAAGACTGAAAAAATTTCTGTCAGTCCTTCTCATTTACGAGAAACAATATGAACTAATACAATTAATCCAAAAGTGTATAACTGGGGACTTAGCTTCACTAGAGGATTTTATGTCTTCCACACGAGCACTACGGTTCTTATGATTTCCATCAATTCTTAGCTGGGAATTTCTGTTTTTCTCCTCCTCCCTTGTCAATAATAGTATTACTAAAGCTCTAACTTACCCTCAATCCTCTAACCTTAATATTTTAACCTCATGAACCTTGTATGCAGATCACCATCTCAATATTCTAATAACAGTTTAATGTATCTGAGATGTTAAATCTCCTTGAAGCATATAAACTAGGTGAGGAGAATCATCTCCATCCTGATCATGAAGCTGTAGGAAAGACCATAATATAGCTTACTGGTATTCATGCAGCAAGCCCCTGACAGTTCCATGATGTAGTCAGAAACAGATCTGGAGCTCTCCAGTGCATATAAAATGTTTTCTCACTAAAATTTCTGCTTCTTCATTTAATGGAGTATCTTGTGTTTTGAAGGTCAAAAGCATGAGAAGTTCTTCCTATTGTCATTGATGGTTTGCAGCTAGGTGGGAATAATGGAGCTCCTCCTGCTCGTTTTGGGAGCGAGACGGTTAATGCATAGGTGTTGTCTCTAAAGACAGAGGGCTTAAATTTATCTTCCTACCCTCTGCATTTATCTTGCTTTTCTGCAGTGTTGTGTCTTGACACACATGACCACAATCAGATTTTTGCAAAGCTTTTAATTCTAATATCAGTTTCTGGGGTGTTTTCCTATTACATATACTGCGTTTAACAGGCACCATGCTCATATTAGTTTCTGACTTGGTTAGCTGATTTTAAGAGAGCAGTTATAGCCATCAGTGAGAAAACTCATCTGTTTTCTTATTAGGTCATTTCCATCTGAGTAATATGTCACAGCTTCTCAGACTAACGCTTACCCAGAACTTTCCTTCTTTTTAATCCATATACTATTGTCTGTGAGCGATTAGGATGTATGGACATACAGAAGTATTGACTAATGCAAAACATTTTAATTGCAGGTGAGCAACTTTGTTTTTCTGAGGTTTAAAACATACTCTAAGGTAGCAATTTTGCCTTTAAATCACATGGACGATCACTGTAAATTTGCATGGGTGAATTCAGATCAGTTAAACAATAGGCAACATCTTAGCTGAAAAGGTAGCTGCAGTGCTTATTAACTGATATAATTTATTTGGAAAAGACTGACCACTGGATAAAAATCAAGAGCAGCTGTTGATTTTGAATGAGAAAAATTCTGATTGTGTTATTAAAGGTAATTTTTAGAGAAGATAGATTATATGGTCACGGCAGATAGCCAGAACCAGGGGCCTTGGGAATAATCTAGAATTTTAAAATCATCATGGAGTTAGCTCATAATCTGTTTTTCGAATGGTGATAAATATGAAGAGATTTTTTAAACAGAATCTCTGTTTTGTGGTTTAAGAAATGTTGACGTTATAAAGAAGTTATGCAATGCAGTTTTAATTTTTCAATAAAAGTTGATCTTAAAAATGCCTACTTTGTCTCATATAATTTTTGTGAGATCTTTTGTTTCCTTAAGAATATGAGACAAAAGCCATGCAACATTATCCCTCACCTTAAAAATAGTAAGGCAAATGCTAAGGCAACTATTTAATTTTAATTGTGGATTGAATGTGAGCTTGTACCAACAGAGACTGAGGAATAACCACAAGCACAGAACCTTGGTCAGTTTGGACAAGATTGTTGAGACATTAGTACTGTGTATAATATGAAAAATGTGCTTTAAAATCTTGGATTCTAGACTGTATTTTGGGGTAACCCACCATTCTCTTGTGGGGGATAAAATAATTCTAGGGGGTTTTTTTAATACCAAATATATTGAAAAATAAGAGTACATTTTGAATTCATAAAAGTATAAAATTCTCTTTTTCCTGATATAGACAAATTCTGATTAATTGCTGCTCTGTGCATTATCCATAGAACTGTCATTGATTTTAACAGTACTTAGGAAATTTGATTTTGATTGCTTTAGGGTAGGATGAGCATCCCTCAAGTAAGACAAGTTTTCTTAAGAACAGTTTTATTTCCAAGTTAAATATTTTATGAAGCAAACTAGTCATGAGAAAAATACACACAAAGAAACTTATTAAGTCAGTTAGTGTAGCATACAAATGCCATAATGAGAAGCACTAAAAATTATGGAAGATGATTGTATGGTTTTAGTATTAAGGAATGTTCAGCTTATGCACAGACTGTTCAATAAAATATAGGACCACAACAAGACTGTTTGTAGTTAGTACAGCTATCAGTGGTCAACAGAATTACACCTGCCTGAATTTCTTCTGTAGTGTTTTATAATTTGCAAGTTGTGACAGTTATGCTGAGGGTGATGATACGTGAATTGGGAGTGTGGTTCACTCAAGAACAGAAACTAAGTGAAGAGGAGATGAGAAGATGCAAGCATTGTCTGAAAGCAAAGAATAAAAGGAAGGATGGCTGCAAAACACAGAAGGATTTGTGTTTCATTAGAACATTTGAAAGAATCACACTTTTGGACAAAGCAATTAAATTTTTGGTTAGAAGAGAAGGTAAGATGCAAGCAGATGATTTTAAGTAGACCTGTTAAAGAAAGAGAAAAGTTCTGGCTCTCTGCTTTAGTAGATCTACTGAGGAAAAATGGAACATTGTTTAGTAATGATGATAACAGAAAAATCTGAAGATAAAATATTAGACCTTGAGTTATTTCTGCTATTTATAAGGTAATCTGTTCAGCATCTGAATGTAATTATTCCAGATTGTATAAGTATACTTGATATGTGTATTTGTGAGTCTATTTATATTTCTTGTTTAAATGAGAAGAACATGTTCATGCCTTTACATACTCAGTATGTATCAGAAAAAATTAAGTTTTGCATGATGATGACTGTTTTGTATAGGACTTTTCAGGACAGTTGAAGTATATTATTAAACAAGTATATCATGAAGGAAATAGTAAATTATTTTCCCTTAACTTTGAAAGTATGTGTGTGTGTTGGATATTTATATAAATGATTAAATCTCTATCATGTGAAATTCTCAAATTACATACCTTTTAACAGAATGCCAGTCTGGTTTATCTAAGAGCAGTTGGTTTGATGCAGGAATTACTGTATGAAAATTTTTGGCCTTGTTTTTTGTGGAAAGGTGTTGTGTCACGACTGTGTGAGCACAAATACATAAGATCAATGCAAGTGATAGGAAATGGAGAAAAACTAAGTTTAACCTAGAAACCTGGAAAAAATATCACTACAAGCAAAATCAACAAATGTAAGTACAATTACTTTAGCTTAGATTTACAGAAGTCTATCATCGGTGACCACAATGCAAGCTGGTTTGAAGCAGTGTCTGCTTGGTGTGACATCATTAAGAGTTTCAGTTATACTGGTGTATAAAGAGGGCATGTTGGCCTTCCAAAAAATAGAAACTTGAACGCTAGCTTTAAACTCAACAGGTAAAAGTGTCTCTAAAAAGCAAAGTGAGAAAGGCATAAGACATTTCTCACTCAGTGTCATATGCTATTTATATCTGCTGAAGATTGCATGTATTATAAATTACATTCACAGTTTAACATATTGCCTTATTAGGACTTCCCACAGGCCTCAGCAAAAAAGGCCATTAATCTCAATTAGGCTTCTTCCTTTACTTTTGGGAAGGCTGCCTGCAGTGTAAGACTGACATTTGTTCTTGTGGGCATACAGCCAGTCTTACCACTAGATAAAGTATTTATTTCCATTAGTTTCAGGCTTTTTATGGTTCCTTGTTGCATTGTCTGGCTGTGAGCACCCTCTGAAGACAAGGCCCTTATGGACTGTCTTTTAGGTGATTCACTCTCCTGCCACACGCACAGCACTGGCCATCGCTGAACACACTAGCACAGCTCTCGATTATCTCAAGGAGTACAGCTTCACTGGGCAGTGGGATGAGATCTCCATATGCTGGGTTTAACCGTGCCGAGCCAAAGAACCACAGTTGTTTTGATTACAGCAGGATTTCCTAATTCATTGTAACTGTGACTCTTAATAACTCACTGTTTTAATTTGCCAGTAGGTATGCTGCTACAATAATTTGATGTGTTCACTTACCTTGGTTGCACTTTAAAAGTATATTACTTGTACCTGATTGCGTTATGTTTCAGGGGTACTATATTTCTTCATACTGTTTTGATCATCACGGATCTTCAATTAATCTACATATTTTTCAAGAAGAGGTGTGGGGTTTTTTCCCCACTACAAAAGAATCAGGTTTTGTTTCCCTGCTGTAAATACCCCATATCAGTGAGTAGTTCTTACTGTTTTTTCACAGTCATAGCAAATGTAATTATCCTGTAGGTATACGTTAAATACCAGCTTTATCTTACAGTATAATGCAATGCGTCTTCTTCTGTCTTCCCAAGCATATAAAGAGGCCTGTCTTTTTGCTAGATAGGACGTGAAGTCCCAGATTGTTAATCATGACCTGGCTCCCTGGCAGTGAGAACTCTAATTTCCATCAGCTCCCTCTGCTTCCTGAAGTGAGTGTGTGCAGAATGATTGCAGCATTAGAGCTCGTGTTGCTGGGTAAAGAAGTTGAAAAAATTTCTTCCTTTCAAATACATCAACATTACTTTAAAAAGAGCTACTAGGCCAGTAATTGGTACAATTTTCCTTCACTAAAAGCCTGGAGTTTTTTTCCTTTCAGAAATTCTGTGACTACAGCGTAAATAATTATGCTTAGCTATTGTTGAACGACTTAACTCATGTTAATTTTCTATATATAATGCTGCTATAATTGTACAATTACTGCTGTACTGGAAGCAGGCCAGAGGTGGAATAGAGGCTCTCAGAGGAGTTTGAATACTCTCTCATTTATTCTGTATCTCAGACCAGAGCTGTCTCCATTAAGTTGGCAAAGTGGTCAAAAGAAAGAACAGAAATCATTGGATTATACTAGCGAGACTTGGTTGGATTCTCAGAAAAATGTGCATGGCTTGAATTTACAACAGGAATGCCTCTTCCCCTCTCATCTTTTAGCAAACACATTTAGTTAAAAGAGTTTCAACAAACATAGGGTCCTTACCTGGGACCATGTCCTCAGCTTAGGGTTTATGTAGTGAGCTACTAATTCATC
Source organism: Eulacestoma nigropectus (assembly GCA_013397775.1). Lineage (NCBI taxonomy): Eukaryota > Metazoa > Chordata > Aves > Passeriformes > Eulacestoma > Eulacestoma nigropectus. Next base: position 1,062,666 of record VZTE01004150.1, read on the forward strand.
TATCTAGATAATTTCTAGAAAGGCAAAATTCATATACAAGTGTACATCTCTAGGCTTGTAACAACAAATTATTCTTCAAATACAGGACATCTACAAAATTTTAAAAGTAAATAACGTTTTATATATTATCCATCTTCCTGGCATTCCATATTTCTTATCCTTCCAATGAATGGATCAATAGATTCTTTCAAATGTGTGTATAGGGGACAGAGAGTGTACAAGGAGAGCTTCTGTGCCGGGCTACCAAACCAGTCTTTTGTGCCCATCTTTGAATGGAAGACCAGATTGTGAGGTTGTTCTAACACGAGAAAACAAAACACCTGGGTTTCTTGGGTACAAATGAAAAGGGAAAGAGGGCTGGTACACCAAAGAACAGTCACATAGGGCTAATTTCAAAATAGTAAAGGTGCCCAGCAGGCAAAAAGGAAATGTAGAGCACACTTCTGGCTGAATAATTTACGAAGTGGTAAAACATCAGAAGAAGCCAAGAAATAATTTGATACTTAAGTGATGCTCACTGTATATAGTTTGAAATAGACACTAGGATAGAGTATGTTATTTTGTAGGAATACATACAAATAGATAAATATCTACCAGTCCTAACTGCTTACTTATATAATTTTAAACACCTAAGGTTTTTCTGGCAGTAATATTTTTTCATTACGTCCACAGGCACTAGAAACCTTTTTTACCATCTACATCACTCAGCAAAGGGTACTAATAGGAATTGTGTAGAGAGGTAAAGCTTTCTTCTACTCACTTTGTTTACTTACATTTATCTATGCTAAGTCAGGTTAATTTTCTAAAAGTGTTGATATCTGTCAAATTACATGTTGGTTTCCTAGGCTAAATAGCACAAGTTTCATTGCTAAAATAATTTGAAATGGCAAAGGGTAAAGTTAAACAGTGAAAAATAGACTGCATAGAAACAGACTTGTAGAAGTAAGTAATTTGAGCTAACAGATTATTCTATCTCTATATGCTCTGTGATGTGCTCTCTGAAATGCAGATTCAGCAATCTGAGCAGCTGTTCAGCAGTTACAACAAAGAATGCCAAGGATTTAGAGAAATTGAGGCCCTTTTCCCTATTACTGTAAAATCAGCCTTTTATGTCTAGTTGTGAATGAAAGATGTGATCTGGTAAGTTCTTGTCCACTAAAACCAAGTCACACTGACTATTTTTTTCAATAAATCAATTACTGTTTGAAAAGCTTTTATATACCAAGTTATGCAGAATCTTCTCATGGAGAACTGGATGTATATCTCTGCATCAAACCAAATATCTTGATCAGTTATTATATAAGAAACAAAGAAAACAATATAAAATAATAGATCTAAAACATACATATAAAAATATATAAAATGTTAGAATTATTTCACCTGGCATATTTTGGTTTTGCTTTCTTTTGTTATACACTATATCCTACAAACAGCTTTTAAACTATCTTATAAATTGAAGATCTTTATCATTTCTTTTGTATTTATCTATGCTCTATAAGCCACATTGTAATTGTAGTTAGTTTTATGACCCTGTTTTATTTGTAGATCTCTGGACTTGGTAATAGTTTTTAAGATGCAGTTGTTGAACTGCTTTTAGCTGGTTCAGTAATGGTTGCAATTGTTTTGCAGTTGACTGTAATTCCTAGGATTTAGTTGGTTTGCTATTTAAAAATAACAACAACAAAACAGGAAACCATTGACAAATTACATCCCTAATTTATGCACTTACGTTGTAATCTGTTTTGATGGCTCTCTAACAGATCAAGACCTAACAGCACAAATAAGGAGGTAGTTTAGAACTTAATATAAAAAAAAAAAAAAAAAAAAGGGACTGGACCCTTGGGTAATGCTATTGAATTCTAGGGCAGTTACACAAAGGAAAATTAAGGTAAAACTGAATGAACTAGAACCACGTGTACTGCCCTGGTTCTAAAAGGGAACTACAGTAGAAGAAAACAGTAGTTTAGGGAAAAATAAGATCAGGGTGATGACAAGAGATGCTCTGTATCCCTTTTGTCAGCCTGCACCTTGGTTTCCAGCTATAATTTCAGGGTCATATTTCATGGCTGAACCTCCAACAACTTTAACCTGCCAAACTTTGCTGCTGTGGTACAGCTGCACAGCTGCACATAATGGTATAAGAATGGTGGGTGCTGTAATTCCTCTGTGAATACTCTGGTCATCTTGTCCAAGTCCCCTATTCAGGATTATGTCCAGATTTCTTCTGAATATCTCTAAGGATGAAGAATGAGAATGAATCTGATATCTGGTGTCTCCTATTTTCCCTCTGTATGTGATGGTGAAGCCTAAGCACATACCTGGAAGAGGGAGTAGGTTATTCCATTTGCAGTTAGAAGGGAGACCTGACAACCAACCAACCAAGAAAAATCCCCCAACTCTAACCAACAAGCAAAGATCCAGTATAAAAGGAGGAGACTATTTTCATCTCCTTTCCAGACATCAGAAGAATCAAATTTCAAGATTTAGATCTATTCATCATTAACATTTATCTGGCCTGAACAAATATAATACTAAACATGCTGGAAATGTCTCACAGGTGAAAAAGAATTGTATTGTGTATTTACAATGGAGAAATAAAATAATTCCCCACAATCATCTTAATATTTTTGATGAGTGTTAACCATTAGAAAACTCTTATACAAACTCAGGGGTTTCCCTAAGAACAGAGAAAACATTAAAGAGGTAGGAGATGGGGTCCTCTGTGCCTGATGTGCTTGGACTTCTTCATGAATGACTGGTATTGACGAAGACAGTCTTCTAAAATTGTGTTGGTGTTCTTAAAGTAATTGAGTTTTGGTCTGTTTCAACAGCTTTGCTAACACTTTGCACTAAACAACTTGCAATCATAGATTTTTAAGGCAACTAGAAACTAACCTATGTTTTTCGTTTTTTTGTTTGCTTTTAAACTGAGTGGAATATCTAAACTGTTACCCATAATACAGTAATTAATTTAAAAGCACTCTGATATCTGTTTCTCATTATGACAGAGTTAGGTCATGAGTTTTGTATTTAAAAAAAAAAAAGAAAGAAACAACTGTAACAAATAAGAATCACTGTTCCAAAATATCTGTGTAATTTTGCATTCTGGCTGCATTTTGCACGGATCAGACTTTAAAATTGCTACTTTCCAGTTCACATTTTCCCAGCTAAGTCTCTGTGTAAGGGACGTTTAAAAGACTGAGCAAAAGGGAGTAACCAGTTTTACCAGGGAGGTACAAGGAAATAAAACAAGGTTAAACTGAAATGAGCTAGAAACCCCCTACAAATCTTACATTGTATATTTTAGAGGACAAAATGGGCATGCACAAAATGGAGACATTTTGGAAGTAGACCCACTGACTTTGATACTCTAATACGAAAAAATACAACTCTAAAGCTTGTGTTGGTAGCCCCGAACCAGTAGATTTTCTGCTTCCCACTGGGCTTTCAGTAGTCATTGAAGAGAAGCAGTAGTTGGAGAGAAGGCCAGGGGAGCAAAACTGAGCACACAGGTGAGGACAAGTCTCACCTCAAGACCTGGATCTGAGAATTGCCTGGAGGTAGGCCTGCGGCTGTGAGCCTGTGCCACTTCCAGCTCCTGCTGGATCTGGGCCTTAGCCTGCAATTTCTGGCACCTGCAGCACTCTTATGTTCCTTTTCTAAGCAGTTCTGTGGCTTCCATCAAAACCAGTGGGTAAACTGCCTTTCTTCTGCTTGTTTCTTGGCCACAGCAATTTCCTCTGTGCTTCTGTTTGTTAGTCTCTTTATGGTGAATACAATTTTCCCCCTTCATGCCGACTTAAGTAGGAAAAATTTCAAATGATATCTGTTCTCAATTTTCTTCAGCCATTTAACTCTTTCTATCCTTGATGTTGTTTTGCTTAGCAGCTTCGTGGCCCAAATCCCTGTTCCAGCAGTGTCTGGGCCTAGGACAACATCCAAGTTTGTGTGGGGAGTTAAAAGCCATGAACATCCCATAGTTCACTGAGTCTGACAACTCAGTATCAAGAAAAGACGCTCAAAGAAATACACTTGATAGGTGATGTCTGTCTCTGAAAACAAAGAAAGCATCTTCCAGAAACATCTTTGAAAGTCCTAGCTAATGCTTTGTACATCACTTCTCTCTAATGTCACACTCTAATGCTACCCCATAAGCCAGAAGGAAGCAAGCCCTCATGGTTAAGGTTCAATCATTTTTGTGAATAACACCACACTCTTCACAGTGTGTTATAGCATAAAAGCTGATCCATGCATTCAAGGAGGTATTGCAGGACTCAAACCCCTTGAGTCTGGTAGTGATCTACGCAGAACAGCTAGAAGAGGTGCCAGTGCCAGAAGGAATAAAGGGGCAGCTCCAGAAACTGGCTGGGCCTTTCCAAGTGGTACTATATCACCAGTCCTGCCAATTGCACTGACACCTGAAAATCCCATCTCAAAATAAATAAAAGATATTCCAGCACATCCAGCTGGGCCCACCAGCTCTTGTTTCCCAAACTTTGTGCTTGCTGAGAAATGAATCTGATCAGGTGGCATTAGCAAGGGCCATTGAATCATTCTTGTCAGCAGCACGGAAAAGCATTGTTGTTCTGTGTCATTTGGCTTTCAGTGCAGTGATTTCAGATGATAAACTGCTCATTTGATTTTTAAGCTCAACACATGGGTGACATCCTCAGCTGCTGCCTTTGGGACACTGCAGAAAGCAGGGAAAGCTCCATCTGCCTGCAGTGAAACGGAAACCATGTCAAACAGATGCTTGTCCAGGTGATGCCTTGACGGGCTACCTAGAAACAGAGACTAGACAGGAGTAAGGGAATAAAGGTGGATATTTATTTGAAAGGCCTTCAAAGGTACACCCTGGGGAGCCAAAGGCTACATCAAAGATGGACCCCAAGATGGACGACGAGTCACGAGTTCTCCACACTTTTATAGGTTTGGTCCATTTGCATATCAGCATAAATTCACCAATTAAAACTTTAGCTAATGATATAACTTCTTCAATTTCTCCACCTCTCTTGAGGCCCTAGTTTACACCTTTGGGCCTAGGACAGTCTGAGTGTCCTTGAATAGCAAGCTCACAGAAGCTTTGTTGTGTCTCTCTGGCCTAGGAAAGCATCTAGTAAGCTACAAAAACTTCAGAGCTACACACTAAGTGAAACAGAATTTGAAAAATATGAAAGTTAAAACCTAAGGCATCACAGGGACAGTGATTCTTGTCATAAACTGTTCTTTAACTTAGTTTAACATATCTAGGTAGCTGTGAAAATGACTTCTGGCACTTTTTCTCCTGCTAAAACTCATTGGTTTTGCTAATTCACCCAGGAAATCCTTTAGCATTTCCTCTTTGGAAGTGATGCCAAGAGCATCACTTATATACTTATATACTGACCCATATAGTCAGTAAAGGAAGGATTAACCTAAGCTCCAGCTTCTAGCTGCTCTCATTAATACATGTGGGAGGACAGAAATTCCAATTTTTTTTTGTTGAGAAAAGTAGGGTGCTGCATTGGGTTGACATTGCTTCCTGGCTAGGCTTATAGGATCTGATTATATCCTATTCTTTTTTCTCTCTTCTTCATCAATTTTATTTGCTCCCTCCAGCATGAGCTCATTAAGAGAATGATCATCTGGCTTTAATAAACTCCACCTACAGAATAATTCTACCCAGTACTATTCTTCCTAGGATTTTAAGGCCATTATTTGACGATTGCCACTCCCATGGCATATATTACATTACCAGTTTGTTTTATCATATTCAAGCTCCCAAACCTAATCTCGAAATAAATAATGTTCACAAGGACCCAGGAGAGGCCTCCTGCTTTCACAGGGATGTGATAAATAAAAGAAGAAGCTCAAAAAAATACATTTCCTTGTTGTGGAAGATAAAATCCTTCTCTTTAAGACTTGCAGGAAAACAAGTTATAAGCTATTGAGGCAGAAGAAAATAAATCACAAAAGACTTCTCAGGGCAAGAAAAGATAAAGGACAGGGAGTTGAATGTTGGTTTTGTTGGTGGGTTTGTCAGGGTTTTTTTCTGAAGGGGGGAATAAAAATAACTTAAGAAATGCGTAATTGTGGAACCTTTCATAGACCATGTCAGGATGAAAACAATTCAAAAATATAACAAAGACTAAAAAGGTCTTTTCCTGAGGCTAAAGCAGATTGAGCTTTCTCTGGGCTAGCAATGTATTGTTTCGAGCATGGCTGGAAAGAGGCTAATGGTGCTTAGTTCGTAGCTGTCCAGAAGATGGAGGAATGTGCCCTTCTGTGACTAATGAATGCACTTAAGAGGGCTGTCAGAGAGCTGGAGCTCTGTGGCAGGAAAGAGTCATGTGAACCTGTATAGCCTGTGGGGTCAGATCATCCCTGTGTCAGTCGGAGTGCAGTACTTGTCCTGTTTATCTCAAACGTCCTGTGATAATACTTGTTTTATTCCTTCTTTCTGTAAAGAAGAACCTTCTAGGACCTTTGTATTTCTTCTTCTTTCACCCTCTTCACATGTCGCAGGTTAGCCAAAAGAGTTTTAGCCCAGTAATAGCACATGTGTAGCATAAGACAGTGATTATAGACTGCCTGGTTTCAGAAGATCCCTGTTCTGGAGTTAGGGACACAGAAGAGAATGACAGGGCTTCTGGGACAGGCAACTCTCTCGTAACTGTGCCTTGGTACAAAGGCGGTTTCTGTTTCTTACATCTTTTAGAACTGCTCCTGTATCCTGACAACCAAATCTATGAAGGCCAAAGCTATAAAATCAAGTACTGTGGATGAAACCATTATGGATTTCTTTTATCTCTGATACTCAAGAATTATATCTGGCATTTCTCCCTGGTCAAATCTGTCAAGCCAAGTGTAATTTCTCTTCTTAATGTTCAACATGTTTTCAATAACTCTGTAAAGCCTACAGAAAAGGTCTGGACTTTTTTCCAAGAAGGACCTTTGTGTCAGGTTGAATAAATGGGACACTGTTCAGGACAGGACACTAGAGGATTTAATATATGACCCATTTTTAAATACAGGAGGTTTTTAGTATAAGACTTTCTCCAGTACTGCTTTCTTCTAAAAGAGTCTTCATCAACAGCTGTTCTAAACATTCCTCAGCAGACTCTGGCTGTTTGATAGTACTGTCAATGTGTACATTTGCTTTCCTGTCTTACTGCTCTTTTATCTTAAACTGTAAAATTTCAGTTGGGAAACTCTGAAGTAAATTTTTTTGTTTGGTTTGGTTTTTTACATGGACCAACATCTGTCATTAATGTTTCAGTCTGAATTTTAGATAAAGGGCACTAGAGCAACTGTAGATAAAGCAAAATATAGTGCTGACTTTTTAATTCAAGATAAAATAATTTAAAGCGCTTTATAGGACTAAAGCTGAAATAGTACACATCACTATACAAAGTACCGAATACCCAAGACGCTGCCGAATGGACTCTGTGAGGAAAAAATTTCTCATTTGATTTGTTGAATTTAAGAAAACAGGATTTAACACATCCTTGGTAAATAAAAAGGAGTGCAGCAGCAAATCCTTGACTATTAACAAAATCTCTTAGTATATGCAGTTTCTGAAACTCCAGATTTTAGGCTAACCACTTGGGTCAAAAAATGACTGACAACGCATGTAAGTATCATGTAATGAATTGGCTGGAAATTACTTCATTAATCCTTCATTATGAACCCTTCTTCGCAACATCCCTCGCTGCAGTACTCCCAAAGCCAGCTGCTATCTACAGCTGAATAGTAGCAGGCATATTAAGCCTCTTAAATACTTGCATTGTAATTCCTAAATTGGGTGACCAGAACCTTAGTCTGTGCAATTGCTTCTATAATTAAGATTCTATCTGTGTTTCTATAATGAATCCTGTTTTCAGCTCAATATCGTTTAAAGAGACTTCTTTTCTTTTTTAGCAGTGATTTCATGTACATTGTGTTACTTCCTGGTTAATAATCAAGCAAATCTTGAAACATTCTGAAATTTGTCATAAACTATGCCCTCTCTTAACCATTCACCAGTGCATCTTTTACTGTGAATACATCTATTTAAAGGTTATTCTCCTCTACTATGCCTCCTCTTCATCATACACTCTGTAAAAATTCTTAACACTATGCTTCAGGGCAGAATTTGGGGTCTGATGTCTACATGAAATGGGACAATAAGTTAGAGTACGGACTGCAGGTTTAAAGGAATTATGGAGGCAGAGAAGCGAGGACATTGATTTTACTAAGCTCATTCCAATATTCAGGCACACATTTTCAAAGCTTTATAGGAGCAGATGATGTCTATTTTTGCTTTTAACCAGTCTTAAAGTCTCAGATGAAAACCCTGTAGCAAGTAAAAATTGTAGAAAAAGCCATTCTGTCGGAAACCTGTGGCTATATCTTTAAAAGTCAAAGCTGTGCCTCTCAGCTTTTTGTGAAAACTACTTACCAGTGTCTAACTCAGAGCTACTGGGTCTTTAGCAGCTTTGGGAAGACAGGCAGAGTTTAACTGTATTACATCCAAGTCAATCACTTTTACGAGTTAAAGAATGAAGGCTTTAGGTAATTTCCTGTGTCCTATTAATAGAACCTCCACAAATTAATTTTGCTGAGTTTCTGGTTTCTGAAACAAAAGCCTTGATTCTGGTCTCAACGGACTTGGGGAAGAGAGCTGTAGATTACCTTTACAATTCTCTGATCCGTTGATGGCATCTGCAGTCCTCGGTGCAAATTACAGCAGCCAGAGGAACTGTTCTTGATAATAACCAGAGCATGACAACACTGACTACAGCTCTAACACGTGCCCATGCTGGCAGCTCTGGGGAAAAAGCAGAGAACAATTCTAGCAGTTATCTGCCACAGAGCACTCCCCTTACAGAGAGGCAGTATGCTAGGGCTGATCCTGAGACATTTTGGCCCTTCCCTTCCACTGCAGAAGGAGATTGCTGTGTGTTGCAATAGTACCAATTTAGAGTTTTCAACTGAAGGCTTGTGAGCTCCAGCTCCTTCCTTGCCGGATACAAGTCACTCCTAATTGTCTCAGTGAAACTTCTTCCCCTCCCTTATGCATTAGTGTAAATCAGCCATAATGCAATGGAAATTGATAGATTTTATAGTGGTAAAAAATGTCAAGTGGTCAAGACTAGGCTCTTTGAGTTTGGCATGGTCATGTGTGCCTCGTGGAGCACCAGGGGAGAACCAGCTCTGCAGCATTCTCACTGGGAAAATTATGCCTAAGAGTAATTTGCCCAGCTAGTGCCTTCCTCCCTTGCATTTCATTCCCTGTTGAGCTGCACAGCAACTAATGACCATGAAACCAGCTTTACAAAAGCCCCACATTACTTCTGTACTTAATTAACTTTTAGAGCATCAGACTGTAGTGTTTAACCACAACCTGCAGAGCTTCAGGGGCTTGTTTGGTCAGAGGCTCACTAATGCTTGGCTTCCATACAAAGTGCTTCACTGTTAATTTCTCCTTACATTCACACATAGTCTGATCTTTTCACAGTTGTTCCCAGCAGCAGGTCAAGAACAGGTTCAGTTTCACACCCCGTGACATTTGCATGTATGCTGACCATTGCTACCTTACTTATTTCTTCTTAGATCACCTCAGTTCCAAAGCACCTACTGCTCCTAGTCTCCATAGTCTAAAACTATGCGGAGTGTGTGTGAGTACCCCTGCAGCCAATGGATGGGTGTATGGCTTCTCTGTGTCAGCAGGCTTTTACCGGCCATTTGTGCGACCTAGAGCTACTTTTTTGTTTTTGTAGAGCTGAAGGGTCTGTGCTTTAGGCCTTCTGTTAATGAGAAGTTCAAAGTATTGTGGGTGCACGGCCAGATGGATGTCTTCTAAGCAGCAGCAGGTTGTTCTCTGTGTGCTTGCAAAGGTGATAAAATCTCCTTAGGCACTGCTAATGTATGAGTTGATCTTAGACATACATCAGACTCTTTACGGCTCCTACCAACCCCAGTCCTGCTCTGCTGGGGATGAAGGCAACAAGTAGATATTCGTCATATTGGGCATACATTAAGAGCAGAAATGAGGTTATACATTGATGAGGGGATAAAACTAAGAGCTATCTTACAACCCATGTTCTTCTTAGTCACTGCACCCTGCTGCTCTAATTCCACCTGAAACTATAGCCTTCCTTCAGTGTTTGCTTACTGGGACAATCCCTTTTATTACTGTAGGCCTTCCCACAACTCTGGCAGTATTCACTTAATTTAATTTTAAAGGCACCCATTAATTAAAATTATTCTATTTACTGATTCTTAATAATGCCTCAGAAGCTTTTGTTGTGGTGTGCATGTCTATGTTTGAGCTTAAGACCACTTCTGCAATAAATCATAATTTTCTGCCTGTCTTAGCCTCTAAGTGATTTGGGTCAAATAGACTGATTTGTTCGCTGTAGCTCCCTTCCTGCCACACATGCCTGGGTTTCTGTCTATTTGCATTCCTGTTTGCCCAGGACCAATAATACAGAAGGGTTAAAGGAGGGGAAAAGAAAGCGCAGTTGCTTTTCTTCATCCACTGCGTACCCTGCTCTGCAGAAGGATGCTGGCCCTGCCAGAAGCGTTTGCACCACATCCTCTGCAAAGGTCAGTGTGGCTGCTTCATCTATTGCAAACTGGATTTTAGCCAGCAGCTGTAGCTGACAGTTTCAAGAAGGCCACTTCCCCATCCATCTTCCTCAGACAATTGTGTGCAGTCTCCAAACTAACAATTCATCATTTGCACGTGTGCCTTCTACTTCATTATTTTATTAACATATTAGAAGGGCCCTGCTATATTTATTAAATTCATTATTGTTCTTATCAAATGATGACATGTTGTTAGCCAGGAAGATGCACTTGCTATCTCACAACTAATTATTCCAATTAAGTTTTCATGATTCTACCATAAAGTACAGCTCATTAACTTTAATTACTTTTGAAATGCAGCTGCTGAGATACAAACGTAAAAGAACAGGCAGGTTATATTTGTTAGTTAACTTCTGCAAATGAGGTTTGTTGTCATTAGGTCTTAAGTGATACTTTTAGGCAATCTTGTTACCTATTTCTTAGGTAAGATTTGGGTTTTTTTTATCTAAGGGGGTTCTAAAGTCCATTTGGTTTTTTTTTTACAGACTAGTCTTTTGCCATAGAACACTGGACCAAATTCAAAGATATTTCTTCAAATAAACCTGGTTTTCTGTTCAGCCCTTAATGGGAATTGATGGAAAGCTGCAGATAACATCTTTCTTTGCTGAGGTGGAACTAGCCTAGAAAGGGTGACAGCACTTTGGTGGAAAGCTGAGATGCTGTGTTAAGGTAAAAGTTCTTAAAAAGAATTCCAGTGATGCAGTGATGTATGTAGTTTTTGTCTCCAGTGAGGGGCTAGGTTCAGATTTCTCTGAAAGGTTGACTGGAACAATTGTCCTGGTTTGGCTGGGATAGAGTTAATTTTTTTCTTAGTTGATGGCTAGAACAAAACATGGCTGCCTGTTTTTGAGTTCATCACATGCAGGCAAAAACTTTTACAGATCTCCTGAGGAAGAGGGAAATGGAATTTCTTTGTTGCTGTGAAAATAAGACAAACTGACTACTGGTGCAATGGTACTGACTGGATCTCAGAGAGTGTAATGTCTGAGCAGACTCAAGGAGCTGCAAAATCTGTTGCCTTGTTTCCCCACTAGCACCTTTAGGATGGGCATTCCTCCTTTGATAACACTTCACTCTTGCAATTGCAGTCAGAATAGATATAATTTTTATTTCCTTTCACAAACAGTTGGATGCAATAGCTGCTGTGAATTGCCAGAGTGCTCTTCCTCAGCCCCTCACACACCTCTCAATGGTCACAGGAGCAGAATTCAGCCACAGAAGTGTTACTGCCAAAGACATGGGGGTTTTCACCTTTAAGTTTGTATGTGGCGGGTTTGGCTTTGCTACTTACTGGGAACTGGATAATTAGAAGTTAAAATAATAAAATAATGAATAAAATCAGCACTGTGTAATTTGGCCAATCCCAGTTTTAAGGCTGTTTACATGTCTAGAGGCCAGATGGAAGTGTGTGAAAGGTTAGTATTCATACCACAAATTTTCAAATGCATATTCATCAAAGTGGCAACTTTTTAATGCCAAAACACTGTTACTCTTTTTGGTCCTGGTGTTGGTGGGCAGAAGTATAAAGTTTGGGATAACAGTAACCTTTTTTTTATTTTTCAAAAAATATCAAAGTTCAGATCTTTTCTTTCCAGTTTTTAATGACATGTGAAGCGGTTTCTAATAGGTATTTTGCAGTGTCTATTTTGCTGTGTCTACTGAGAGATAGCTTTTTAAGGATGAGGTGTGCAACATGCTGAAGCGAGGCTTTAATGTCTTCAATGAAGCACATGAACAATTGTTATATCTGACCCAACATAAACTTTGAGTACAAAATGCCTGCCATTAATGAAATGTTAATTGGCAGCAAAGCCACTTACTTCTTCATAATTTCTGGGAAAACAGAATCGTCACTGTAATTTACTGTGTGGTCTAAAAATGCTCTGAAATTCATGGGACTTTGGCCAGGGAGGGAAGCAAACCATTGGAGAGTGGCTTGAGTTGTGGGTTTCTTTCTTAACGCAGTAATTCAAAGGTCTTCCAGTCCAAAGGCAAGGCAATGAAATTGAACATACCTTAGAGAAGCCTTCACCAGATGATGTTCACCCATGGGTCAGTTTTCAACAAAGGATGGGCTGGCATCAGAGAGCCAGTCAGCCAGGAGGACAACGTCGGGCCAGCATCTGCCTTATGGTCACACAAAACCTTACAAACAACCCACAGAATTGACAGCACCTACCTGGAAGCATAAAAAGACATATTATACAGGAGCCACTCTGCTAGAAGAGAGCAAAAGAATGACAGTGGGTGGTAGTTTGCTAGCAGCTGTTGATTTTCTAGGAAGCTTTGGATAAAAGGTGGTGAATCACAGCGACTGTCCCTGGATCACACTGTGTTATACTATTGTCTACATGAACCTCTGACAGCAAGAAAGAAAGGAACGTGGCTGGGATTTCCCTCCTGAATATAAATGGAATGTGGATGGAAGCATGAGATTTGCCTAAGCTGGTATAGTTTTTTGACTTACTTTAGCAGCTCACAGTAACACATTTCTCATACTGCATTAAGAGCACAGAAATTCTTGGAAGGTATAGTTTACTTATGTATATTTTGCCTTCTTACTTTGCATTGCGACCTCTGGATATCCTAGAGTTGATTTCTTCTTGTATTGATGAGGAGAGACACTATGTAGGGAGGTAAACATGCCTGAACTGGTGTGCAGATGAGTCCAAAACTGGTCATGCCTGACGAGAGTGCCTGGAGGAACACCGTCTGTCTGCTCCAGTGGAAACAGCTGAGTACAGTGAGGTAGTCAAGGGTGGAAAGGGGTTGGTCATCTCTGCAGGCGGCACTGGGGTAAACCCCAAGCACAGTGCATAGAGGCTTTTAATACTAAGCAGTAAATATGAGAGATAGCACTACGATAATACAGAGAGAAATGAGTCCAAAAGAAGGGAAGGATGCTAATCTGAATATCCTTTCCGCACTCCATTAAGGATCTTTAACACTGTGTTGCAGTTCACTGATAAACAGTGTTTCTGCGTCACTAAAAACCGGTGACAGCAGCATTCCTTAAAGAGGTCACCTCTCTGGAGGTCTGCGGGATCGGAACCAGGGCGCACTGGTTTGCACGGGCGGGTTGTGAAAAAGCCTTCCAGGAACAAAGAACTCTGGGAGAGGGATGATGTGAACCTGAGATCCGTAGTGCTCCCTGACAACACACCGTCCACCTTCTCCAGCTGCACCGGGGCATCCCGTTGGCTCAGGGCAGGATTTTCTTGCTGGGCATGGGGTGCGTTCCCGCAGCCAGCGGCTCTCCCCGCACGAACGGGTCCCTGCCGCTGCGTGTCACGGCAACGTCGGCAGCGAGATCTGCCCCGTTATCGCGCTGAAGTTTGCGGGCGGTGCATGCCCTGAAACGGGTTAGTCCAAAATTCGGCCCCTGGGCAGCATTTCTGGCCCGATCCATTCTGCACCGGTGCACTGCTCCTCCCGCTTCAGCTCCAGCTCCCAGACGGTTCCAGGCGCTCCCAGCGCCGCCCCGCAGCCCCGACCGGCTTGGCCTCGCAGGGGGAGCGGCGCTCGGAGCTCCAGAGAGCTGTGGCAGTAGAGAAGGCAGCATAAGGTATGACCTGCCACCTTTATTTTCTGTGCGCACACTTACTCTACCTCATTAGTATAGCTAACACTAATAAATTAATTAACTCTTCCTGTCTAGCACCGTCGGATGCCCCCGCCCCGCACGTGGCACCGCCGCCCTCGGCCGCCAGGGGGCGAGAGGGCGCCAGACACGAGCGCGAGGCCATGGCCCCTCGCGGCCGCCGTAGGGCCCCGCCTGGCGCCGGGCGGGGGCAGCGCGCGGTGCCACGTCCCCGTCGCGGCGCGTTTGCGGCCATGGGCGCCTCGCAGAGCATCGACATCCCCGGCGGCGGCACCGAGGGCTACCACGTCCTGCGGGTAAGGGCGGCGCGGCCCGGCCGGGCGCCCCGGGAATTCAGCCCGGCGGCGGC
>VZTE01004150.1:1077359-1099252 GCA_013397775.1 Eulacestoma nigropectus
CGCGGGAGCGGTGAGGTGCGCCGGGCACGCGCTGCCGCTCCCGGATTGGGAAAGTCTGGAGGAAGAATTGGTCCAGAATAAACAATTCCGTGGGCCGGGTCGTGCCGCCAGGTCGTGCCTCAGTATGACCAGGCCGGCGCATGGGAGGCGATGCTGGGTTTGGGCAGCCTTTGAGGGCGAGGCGGCCTCTCCTCCAGCAGACACTGCTCACACTCCAGCCCGCGCGAGTCTGGGCTGCGCTCAGGTGCTCCCGGGATAACGCGTCAGGCTTGTCTTGGTCGCTGCATCGTGGATTGGAGTGTAGCTGCTGCCCCTCCGCAGTAGTTCAGGGGTGTCGGATCCAGGTGTTCACATGACAGGCAGCACACCTGAGGGCTGCAACTCCAGTAAAAGTACTATTTTTCGTAGTTACATTGGTTTTGTTCACATTGTGGCCACAAAACTTTGGTTCTGTATGCGAAATACAAAACACCTTATTAGGCTGTATTTTTTAGGTTTTGTGAACAGCCTTTTGAAAGTCTTTTCTTTAGTATGTGTTTTGCTTTCAGTGAGCAGAATGGTTCCCAGGTCGTGCTGTGGAATCTGAGGCACTGAGGTACAGGGACTTTGCTGGAGTCACTCATAGCCCTGCCCACACCACAGTGCCTCTGCCTCTGTAGCCAGTGTGAGTACCCTCACTCTGGGTACCGTCCTGGGCTGGTGTGCTTATTGAAATCATATCATTTTGGATCAGTTCACTGCTTTTGAGAAGCAAATACTGATGTTCTGATCAAATCCAAACATTCTGTTAAAATTTATATACAGACTAAAGTCACAGTGGGTTTTTTTTTTTTCTCCCTTTTAATATCAGTGGTATATAAGAGTCCAGTGTTACTAATTTATATCAGTCCACTTTGTCTTCTCCTTTTCCCCCACAAAAACTATTCTGCAGGTTGGTAAAACTGGCAGACTTTTTTTCTTTTTTTTTTTAGCATAGTACAGTGTAAATTTCATTAACTTTTTACTTTGGAGACTTGTAAAACCAGTATGTACTTTGCAGTTAGAGTATCAGTTACATCAGATTTATGAGTTCATACTGTTTGATTAAAACATGTTAATAAATTGAGATTCATCTCTTTTATGAAGTAGAATCTACTCATTTTTTCTTGTAATCTTGCTTGGATCTGGCACCTTTTATTTTTATTTAGGCACTTTTTTGTTGTAATGTTTTTGCTGTGACCCGAAGCAGCAGTGTTTGATTGCCAGTCTTTGTAAATGTAATTGAGAGGTGCACATTAAAGAAGTTGATTTCCAAGAGGATATCCTTATTTATGTTAAATATAGGAAAGGACCTGCCTGCTGTCTTAAACAGACTGATACCTCTATTTTTCACTACGTAGTCTTCTTACTGATATCTTGAGATGCCACAATAATGAGTGATTACTCTTTGTGTGTGGACAGGCATCTTCAACTGCGTCACGATCCCAGCCTAACAGTTATAATTTGGGATGTTTTTATTGAAATGCATGTGGCATACATGATTGTGACTAGAATTTCTCTCTGTAGTTTTTCCAAGTTTAATTTTCCAGTTGCCATTCTGTATTAAATTTGTTAGAGACAGTGTTGGGCTCGCACTGTTAGAGGAGCTCTGCACAAGTGCTCTGTCTGCATGGATTGACCTTTAGTAGAACTTGAGGTCAAGCAATACTGCTCTTTTGCTCTAATTTACTCTCAAGCTCTGAGAGTAAATTTTTTTCTTTTTTTTTTCTTTTTCTGAGCTCAGTACTTTAATGAGGTAGATGAGAATGGTAGAAGGAAAACAGCAGTAGTCTTCCAGTGTTACAGATCTAATTTGAGTAAGATCAGATTTCTTTGATAATGCCAAACTTCTATAAATAATGTAAAGTGGTTGTTTTAAAGATTTCATTACATGTGGGAAAATTAGACAAACATCAGAAAATTTTTTCAATTACTGGAAGAATTTGTTTGGGTAAGGCAGATAAATGAAAAATATGTGTTAAATGGCCGTGAAACAAAGAGTTTACACTCTTCAGTGTGACTGCAGGAGCCGAGCACAAGTTGCCAGAGGGATGAGCAGACTGCTGCAAGTTACAGGTTTTTTACAGTGAGACTTTTAGACTGTACATGCTGCCTCCCCACAAAACTAGTAAAAAGTCTCTTTCTCTGCTCACTTCAAATGGGAACAGAAATATATGCAGCAAGTGAACACTACCATCGTTAATTTTTGATGTAATATTTGCAGATTACTTAATTCTTTTGTCTGCTTCTGCTGATATTCAGTGCAATATTGCTTTCATTGTGAGCTTTATCACCAGTGCAGTTGTAACAGGAAATAGGAACACTCCAGGACTGAAGCGCTGTCAAAGGAAAAGAATTTCATCATATGCATAATTGACAGCAGAAGTTGCTCTGGGTTGCATTGTTGGGGTTCTAGACATTAAAATGTTGCTTTTTTTTCTTTTTTTGGTAAGAGGGAGAAAAGGTTGCCAAGTGTTCTGTTGCCCAGGTCTCTTCATAAGTAGACCTAGTAATAAGTCATTTGTTCAAAGCAATTCTCCTCCATAGGTTTTCTTTAACATAACGTGTGTGGCTGATTAGACCAACTGGCTGACACTGTGTATTGCTCAGTATGCTTTTGTTTCTGCTCTTCAAAACAGAATGAAGGAAAATTCTGAGTAATTCTCTTGTTCAGCAGTGTGAAACTGCTGTAGTTTTCCCAGGCTGATGTAATGACGTGACAGTTTTTTCAGCTAATAGATGATGTCACAACATCCCCATGCCTGGGGGCAGAGTGGCTGCAAAGTGGCCCGGCGGAAAAGGTCTGGGGGTGGGGGTGCTGGTTGACAGCAGCTGAACACGAGCCAGTGTGTGTGCTCAGATGGCCAAGAAGGCCAGCGGCATCCTGGCCTGGGTCAGGAATAGCGTGGCCAGTGGAACCAGGACAATGACTGTTCCCCTGTACTCGGCACTGGTGAGGTCACCCCTCGAGGGCTGTGTCCAGTTCTGGTCCCCTCAGTTCAGAAAGGACATTGAGGTGCTGGAGCGTGTCCAGAGAAGCTCTGGAGCACAACTCCTACGAGGAGCAGCTGAGGGAGAAGGGGGTGTTTAGCCTGGAGAGGAGGAGCTCAGGGGAGACCTCATCGCTCTACAACTCCCTGAGGGGAGGGTGTAGTGAAGTGGGGGTCAGCCTCTTCTGTCAATTAACAAATGACAGAACAAGAGGAAAGAGCTTTAAGTTGCACCAGGAGAGATTTAGAGACCGGATTTTAGGAAAACTTTCTTCAACAAAAGGATGGTCAGGTATTGGAATAGGCTGCCCAGGGAAGTGGTTTAATCAGCATCCCTGAAAGCATTCAAAACACATGCAGATGTGGCCTTTGGCTTAGATTTCATGGTGAACTTGTCAGTGCTGGGTTAGTGGTTGGATTTGATGATCGTGGAGGTCTTTTCCAATCTAAATTGTTGTAAGATTCTATGTAAGAATTCTTATCTGTGAGAAATTTGTATGCTACCATGTTATGTGGTGTTCTCCCTAAAAGATACTGAGCAGCAGTGCCCACATTTTGGATTTCTCACTCTTGAGTGCTTTGGTTTGTTGTAATAGTGATACAAATGTGTTGCATGATGTGATGACTTACTTTTTAAGGGAGGCTCACATTTTAAAAGCTTGAGTTAAATTCTCTGTGCTAAAATTAAAAGGTTATGCTACATAGATAGAATCTATTTTCTTACCAAAAACTTAAAAAGCTTTTTCTCTTGAAAACTGGGTGTTTGATCAAGAAATTCAATTCAGTTATACAATGTAACGTGTTAAAATAGCTGACAGAAATAAAATAGATTCTGTCAGATCTGACAGGAATTGCTTATACATGATACATAATGAAATTTTACTGCCAGTTATGGAGTGGGTGGAAGAACCACGAAAAAACATTTCAATATTTCTTTGCTAATAAAGTAGAATACTGGGAAGTGTTTCCTGTGTGGGGAAAAAAGAAAGCCTTGGAAGTTGTGTATTTAATGCTTGAAGCTAAGCTTCTGAAAGTTTAAAAATGAGTATAAGGTAGCTGACTTTCAGAAGTGGTCAGAGCCTTCCTCTGCCTCTGAAAAATCCAGGTTTCAGTGTCTAATTCCATTTGCAGTTGCACTGCTCTCGTGGGGCTTCGATTTGTGACCACTGTGCTGCTGAGCGGGCTTCTTAAAACGTGTAATGTACAATATATTCTGTGTAGGCATAGAATGATAGTGTTGGGAACAGTGTTCAGCAAGCAAAAACTTCATGTATTTACCAGTTAAGTCTTTTCAGTACTGCAAATTAAAATTGGTGTATTGACCTTGAATCCTTTTTCCTCTTTAATTCTTGACAGTGAATTAAAAGTGAAATCAGTGTGTGATCTATGTACTCGGCAGCCCTGCTGTCATCTTGGTGAGAAATGCAAACCCTGCAACACTGTGTGAGGCCCTTTTTTGCCCTCTGATACTCAGCATTCTTGATAGAGGTTTTCTTCATGTGCTCTTAAAAAGCTCTGGCATTGCATTTCCACAGCTTATTTGCGTTTTCTGTGCCACTGTTTGTCTCTGTTGTTAGAAAGTAATGGCATTTACCTGTAGGGGTCTGTAACTTGTATGTCTGAAATAACAGCTGGCTTTGAGAGAATCTTTGAGAGGTATCTTGCCTGCAGTAGCATCTATTGTAAATTATATTACTTGATTATTTCTCAGCAATTATTCAGTTACAAAGGCAAGTTACTAAATACCTACTTGGGGCACCCAGGAAAGCTGCATAAAGCCAGATTGCTCAGGAGGCACAGAGCTTATGTACACATCCATGGAATCTTTATTCTTTCCATCCTTAATAGTGGTAGAATAATTAGTGTCCTTGTATTTTCTAAGGTCCCTGGTTATCCTTTGTTGCTGTATCTCCTGGAAGAGAATCATGGCCACAGAGCTTGGAGCAGAGAGCTGTATTGTGCATTTGGCACTGTGTGGTGGTGATGAATTGGGCAGGTAGTGACTGAAAGTAAGATGGTGTGACAAAAACTGTATGGGTTCAGTGTGATTGTTGTGCAGAGCTGAGTATATCGCTGAACATATGTAATTCTCATTTACTGTATGTACGCCATCTTATTTCAAAAAGTTGCTCTATTGAATACTGGCCACTCTTGGCTCACAGTGTTCAGGATATAATCTCTTGGAGGTTATTGGGGAGGGATATTGTGTCAGGATGCAGAGGGTTTGTTGTGGTTTTGGTATGGTTTGGTTTTTTTTTCAAAGAAGTTCATTTAGAAATGGAGGGAAATCTCTGAATGAGATGAAGTCTGGCCTTTCATAATTTCAAGGCCATGACACGTCCAGTCCCAAAAATCTGCTGTGTTATCAGAATAAAGGTACCGCTTTGCTGGATTTACTGATTTTTAATGCTGAGGTTTAACTAAGACATGTCTTTAAAACTGTTTTCCTAGTAAGTTCTGAAACCATCTGCTGATTTAATTTTGGTATAAAGCCTGTATGTCAGGTTCATTAAAAACACAAACTGTAAGTTCCTCTATGACCTATGCAATAGGTGGTGGAATAATAGAGAGAGATGCTATTAGAGTATTTTCATGTCACTACTCTAAACGGAGGGAAGAACAACAAACAGCTTAAGCTCATCCTACATTTGCTACTCAAAAAAACACGAGAGGATGTTTTGAATGACTTGATTACAAGAGAAACTGCAAGCCTGAGAGTACCATTATGGATCGTGTCCATAGGAAAGCGGAGTTTTTAAATTCTCCTTTCAAGGAACTCTTTAACTTCTCTTTGGTAGGAGGTCTCAAGTATTCAACGTAGTAAATGCTTTCTACATTTGGGAAGAATAATTCATATAGTGAATTACAGCTTCTCTGTGGCTTTTCTTCTAAGCTAAAATTTCTGTTTGTGGAGGCTGTTCTCAGGTAGCCCTACTTTATTGAAAGTTTTAATATCTACAGTTAAATGAGCTCCAGAAACAGTCCACAAATGCCAAAGCCACATCCACAATGTGCCTGGAAGTTTCTGTGCAGCTGGAGTCAGGGGGTCTGCTCCATGCAGCTTAGCTTGTGCTGTTTCCTTATTACCTGGTACACAGTTTGGTGTCTGATCTCTGGTTGTTCTCAGTGAGAAGCATCTTGAGTAGACAGATTAAGTAACATGGAGGCTGTAGTTTGGATCTAGTTAGAGGGACTGCAGGATATTTGGTGACTGGGAGATGTGGTTCCATACCCTTAATACTTGGCCAAGAGGGAGAATATATGTACCCCAGCTCTAGGAAGTTATTTCCAAGGAACATCCAGGCATCTTGAAGAGACGCTTTTACAGACACACTTCAAGTTCTAGTTAGAAATTACAAATGTGGACTTTGGGGATGTTATTGTTGCCTCAGTGATTCTTATTACTTTAAGATATTGTTGGTTTCATACTTTTTTGCTGCTTTACAAATTTTGGACAAATGTGAGTGTGATGTGACTCTGGAATTACTAATTCCAGATTTAGGTTATGTGACTAATGTTCTAAGGCTTGGGCATCTGTTACAGAAAGCTACTCACAAGTAATCTGAGTTTTTACCAAGCTCTGATTTTGTGAACATGTTGGGCAGGGATAAATAAAATTTAAGAGGAACAGTTTTAGTAGTAATCAAGCACTTTTAAAATTCCATATTAGAATATTTTGTTCTAGATAAGTCATATTAAGAAATTTCAATGCCTGCAGAATCAGGCCAATATTGAACAACTGAATACATTTGTACCACTTCTGTTAGGTGGAATAACATGTAATGTAAGAAACCACACTGTAAAGTGTGCTTTTTAGATCTTTTTGGAAGGTGATTGTAGATTGTAAAAGAAGAAGCCAGTGGGTAGAATGAATCAGCTTCCACACAGAAGGAGATAGTCTTTGTTAAAAAGCTGTAGGAAAAATCTGACAGACATATTGGAGTTACTTTTTGTTGTCAGCAATGCAAGCAGTAGTGAAAAAAAACAACATTGGCAAAATGTCTCTCAGTTACTGCATTTGGAATTAAAAGCATACTTTAAGCTTCTGGGAGCAGCGTGTATCCAAAACTTAGGCCTTGTCATAGTGGAGTGGTTGAATTATTTGAGCTGCTACGGCTGTGAAATTGCATGTCTCTTTTCTTGTAACTTGAAGTAACCTTAATGGAATCACTGGTTGTACAGATGCCCTCTGTGTCTCAAGAATGTCACCAGGTGATGTTTAATCATGAGATAACAACCTGTACTTACAGATGTGACTTTCCTATTCCTTTAGTAAGCATAAGATAAAAAGCAAGGTCCTATGTTGGTACTACTGTGAAAAGATAGCCCTTTTTAACCAACCTTGTCAGAATTCATTAACCTTGTCCTTTCACCATAATCTTCTTTCTTGAAACAAATACTTGCAATTTATCTGCTGCAGCTGCTAAGCAGTGCTTTTCCCAGGGAGTGGCTGCTGCTGTGTCATTCCTCAATTTATAAATTACTAATTCTTTTGAAATATATTTTTTTTAATGGCGAGATTTTTTTTTTTTTTGTTCTAAAGAGTATATTATTATATTTGAATATTTTAAAATCATACATACAAACATTAATAGCTTCTAGAACTACAGTTGGTACAAGTAGAAATATAATTCTAATCTATGAATCAGCATTGGAACACTTTTACTAAATTCTTGTTTAACTTTGTTAGGTACAAGAAAACTCACCAGGTCATAGAGCTGGATTAGAGCCATTCTTTGATTTTATTGTGTCCATTAATGGTTCAAGATTGGTAAGTGTGTTGCTATTTTATAACTTTTAATATAAACCATGTGTTGAGAATCTGATATTTACAGGGAAACCGATGGGTTTGTTTTATTTAAATGTATATTGCTCCTTAGTTTAAAATGAGCAAGGCAAACTGCATCAGAAATTGATTTCCTTCACCCTGTAGTTACAGTTCTGTCAAGTTTAGCTGGAGATAAGGATGCAGACAGACATGCTCTCTGCAGACATCTGCACCAAGACAGGATTGCCTGCTGATCCACCCCTCATGGCTTATGCTGGTGCTCTCCTAGTTCTATCTGCTTCCATGAGAACTCACAAACTTCATTCAGTCAAAACAGACTGAGTGAAAAAGCTGCTGTCAGAGCTGTTAGCTGGGCAGGAGGCATGGGGGGAGCTTTCAAGCAGAGCTGTAGAAACAACAGACCATCATAGCAGTGGAAAAAACCAGCTGTGGGAAGCTCTTCCACCAGTATGCCTGGATTCGAGAAAGTCACTGAAAAGCTGCAAGGTGCATCTTATAACAGATTCAATTGAAGTGTTTTCATTTTTGGAAAGTATGACCTGTTACTCTGAAATCCCAGAGTTTTGCCAGAGTTGTATTCTAGAATTGTGAAGGGACTGGAAACTTGTTACAAAGCAGCTGTTAATACGTGTTCTGGTAATGCACCGTGTTTGTAGCACCTCTGAAATTCAAGTGTTGCTGTAGAACAGAATGCTTGTTCTGTTAAACACTAACCCAGGCTCTTGCTTAAACATTCGCAGAATAAAGACAATGACACTCTCAAGGACCTGTTGAAAGCAAATGTTGAAAAACCTGTAAAAATGCTTGTGTACAGCAGCAAAACACTGGAACTGAGAGAAACTTCAGTAACCCCCAGCAACATGTGGGGTGGGCAGGGCCTGCTAGGAGTGAGCATTCGCTTCTGCAGCTTTGATGGGGCTAATGAAAACGTCTGGCACGTCTTGGTACGTATGGCCTTGGAAGTATTCTCATTATTGCTTACTGTTTCTATCTTACTGTTGAAAAGTAACTTGCCCAGGATGTAGCTAACAAGTCATGAGATCAAACTGGTCTCATTTATCAAACTGGTTTTCACTGATTTTGGGTTTGGGAAGACTTTTGAACTAGAAATGTATATTTGTGAGTATATTATCAAGTCTTATATTTAAATGAATGGGTTTGTACAATACTCAGAGATACTGTATTTGGTACAACACCAGAACCATATGGAAAGGGACTGCCGCAGAGCCACTGTTTAATTAGTTCATTACTCTACTGTGTTGAAAACTTGACCAGTTTGTCTGACTCAGAGCTTGTGTGAAGTTCATCTGTCTGTTCTGCTACACCCTCATAGTTACATGGTGTTTTGTAACTTTCCGTCTTAAAACTAGGAAGTGGAGCCAAATTCCCCTGCTGCATTAGCTGGACTTAGACCTCATAGTGACTATATCATTGGAGCAGATACTGTCATGAATGAGGTAAGTATATAAAAATAATGTGGTTTTTTTTAAAAAACTAAAAACCCAGTTGTACCAGGGCAGTTTGAAACATCCCAGGCTCTGTTCCTGTTCAGTGTGAATGGAAAAAAATGCAAAGAGGGAGGAGCTCTAGCATGGTGCCTCTTCTTAAATGCAGTCCTGGAAATCAGAACAGCTCTTAAATGTCTTCATGAAGTCAGATACGAAATTTTTTGTACTGTAATATCAGTATTTTGAATAGCAGATTTGAAATCTGGTTTGTGCCACATGTCTTCTGAGTTGTGCTAGCAAAACACATTTTAAAGTTGGCTTTGTGATAAAACAGCAGCACTGCAACGACTGCAACATGTGGCTGTTACTAGAGTCTATTACAGAAAGTCAGGACTAGAATGACTGATCTAATGCCAAATGATAAAATAAGGACAAGAAGGCCCTTACTCATTTTTATCTTTTTGCAGTCTGAAGATCTCTTTTCCCTTATTGAAACACATGAAGCAAAGCCATTAAAACTTTATGTGTACAACACAGACACAGATAATTGTCGGGAAGTGGTGATTACTCCAAATTCTGCCTGGGGTGGAGAAGGCAGGTAAGGAGACAATGTGTTAGAGGGGGATGGGGCAACTTTCTTATAGCACCAGCCTGAAAACTGCTGGGCTTAAGTTTTCAACAAAGACAGGGAAAGAGTGTTGTTATATCAAAAGTGTTTCTGCTCTAATAAATTATATATTTACTTGAAATTCAGATGCACTTACTAATGAGAGGGGTGTATATCAGTAAATTAGCTAGTGCAGAAGTGCATAAAATGCAATGGTTGCTTTCTGCATTAAATTCAAAATCTTTGCTAGCTTGTGGTATATCCTTGAAGTATTGTGAGTAGCCAGAGCACAGCACTGCAAGTACCAACTGTGAGTGGAATTCCAAGCTGTATACTTGGTACAGCTGCTTGGTTTAAATAATAATGTATTTTATTTTGTGCTGAATATTTATTGCTAAAGCTATAAAATTTCCTTTCAGTTGTTTTGTATTGATTATTTCTCCATAGAAAATGAGGCAGCATGGGGGCGGGAGGGGAAGGTTGTACAGAATTTACCTTGAAACTTGTTGGTGTCTTGAGTTGTTCATGCGTTGCTTGCTATAGTCTGTAGTTGTAAAGTCACTTACCTGACTTAAAAATCTTCATCTTTTAAAAGCCTAGGTTGTGGCATTGGTTATGGCTATCTGCATAGGATACCTACTCGCCCATTTGAAGAGGGAAAGAAAATTTCTCTCCCAGGACAGTTGCCTAGTGCATCTCTCAGTCCCCTCAAAGATGGCTTCACAGAGGTAAGTTGTGGTCCCTCCTTCAGCTTGGTAAAAATGGACAATGATGTTATATTGCTGTTTTGCTTCTGTTGGTTCATGTAGAAACAAATGTTAACGATGTAACTTTCTTTTTTCTTTCAATAAGGTTCAGCTATCATCAGTTAATCCCTCAGCCACCCTCCCTCCTGGGTCAGCAGGCCTTGAGCAGAGTCTTTCAGGACTTTCTATTAGCTCACCTTCAACTACTGTCAGTAATGTTCTCAGCACAGGTTGGTATTGGAAGTAACTGACCTGAAATGCATGGCTTTTCTGACTTTTTTGTTCTCACAGATGTTTCTAATTAATTTAATAGACAGCAGAAGAGAAAATTAAATTTTCTCTTAAACTTTTCTCAACAACAAAGGCTAAAGTACTGGATTTGTGCCTTACTTGCTTACAAAATAGTTGCAAACCACTTCTATTAAAAATACTGTATGTATTACTTAGAATATTATTTTTCTTATCTGCCTTTTATAGTTAAGGCAAATAGTAATTCTCCTGTAAGCAATTATTAATTTGTACTCCTTAAGGAAAGAAGGTGAAGTGTTGTATTAAAATCAATGCTGTGCTTAAAATCAATGTTGTTTCCCTGTGTACTCCACCAGGTGTTCCAACAGTTCCATTATTACCACCACAAGTCAGTCAGTCCCTTACCTCTGTGCCACCAGTTAACCCAGCAACTCCATTACCAGGTGAGTAGGTAAAATTTCTTAAAACATTTCTGAAACAAAAATCTTAGGGGAGCAAGGGAAGAGAGCTGTCTTTTCCATTGCTTTTTGGGGAAGGTATAACTTCATACAACTTACGCATTTCATATAAGATCTCTCTCTATACAACCTATGCAATGTGAAGAATTATTTTTCTTGGAGTATGTTCACAGCATGTCTGTGGCACAGAGGAGTGACTTGGCAACAGAGTTTACAATGTTTACCTTTTAGGGCCCCCTGTATAGTGGATGCAGTATTCAGGATTTCTCAGGAAGGTTTTGCTTTGCTATTTGCAACATTTTAGGAAATCCATTTTTAATACTCAGCTTGATCACTATTCCTCTTATAAATACAGGGCTAACAATATAGAATTTATGTTGCAGTTACTGTTTCTGAATATGTTGGAATTTAAACTGGTATAATACAAGTAAGAGTCTTTCTACAACGTGGTTGTTTCCTGTTAATAATGAACATTTCAAACAGTAGTATTCCAGAAGTATTCACGGGTGGTAAAATAAGGATTGTTTAGGATTTTGCTTTGGCATTGGTGGGCTGGTACAGGACTCAATTGTACCTTCCAAAACACTGAAGGAGTTGTATTTTATGTTTTGCTTATTATGAGACAAGTAGATAAAGAAGTGTCCATTATGTAATGCTTGGAGGTACAGCCTCTAACATGGAAAAGATGTGTAGTAGAGCTCAGTGCATGCAAACAAGAGCAGAGAACTCTCACAGAAACGGAACTTCTTAGTGGTCTTCTATTTTCTCTAGGCAGAAAAAGATTATTGTCCTTTTCCTCCCCAGCCACCTAATCCACCCCTTCCCTAAACTCTGCAAATACAAGTTTTCCATTCACCTTTTTCTCTGAATAGTGTCATTGCTTTTTTGAAAGCAAAATAGAATATTTCTTGCAATTTGCATGGACATACTAGTGAAATTGTTCTTACTAAATGTACTGGAGGTTTAAAATTTGAGTGAATTTGTACGAAGTTCAGCTTTTTTCAGATTTAAAAAAAAATTCAAACCAAAGTTGCATATAGCTTACCTGAAAGCTCTTTGAGTCAGATTATGTCAGCCTTCATGGCTAATGAATCCATGGGTAGGTAAAGATGGCTGGCTTTTAATCAAAATCTCTGTACAGGGGCCTTGCTTTAAGACTTTCCTCCTCTCTATCTTAATACTGTAGTATCAACAGTTTATTTCTGAATTAGCCTTTTCTGAACTAAACACAAAGTATGAATAGAGCCCTTGTCCCAGAAATTAAGCTCTTCTAAAGTGGAAAATTCAGGAGCAGAAGGATGTTTCATAGCAAACACAATGATGGCAGGGCATGTGTTGCATTCACTGTATGTTTCTCTTCTACTTTCACTCCTTCTTGATTTTGAAAGTTCCTTTGTCTTGCCTTTTGACATACATTTTTGTGTTTAACTCTAGTCATGAACTAAGTAGAAAAGATTAATAATAGAGTAATCAGTATTAGGGATCAGGGAATACTGTGTATTTAATCCTATTATTACTGTTTGCTACTCCAACTGGGAATGGAGAACTTCTGGTATAGTGCTGTGGTGAAACAACAACCTTTGTTGAAAGCTGAACTTAGAATGTAAACCTTCTAATTCTGAAATAAGATTCTACTTTCCTCAGAAAAATCTGAAAGGTTTGGGATTATGTATTTGCTAGTCCAGGCTTCGTGCAGTAGGTATCTGTTCCCACTGTGCAACTTCCATATAAAAATTATAATCAAGATATAAGGTAAGTTTTAAATTATCAACAAGATCTAAGAAACAGTTAGACAATTTTAAGTTTTCAGCTGTAACTTTTCCGCTCTTCTCTTAGGTCTGATGCCATTACCAGCAGGGCTTCCTAACCTGACTGATCTGTCCAAACTTAATTTACCTGCACCACAGATTGTTCCAGAAATCATACAGCCTGGTATGTGCTTCTGCAAACTGAAACACTGTAATTAGAGTTATCCTTGACACTCTAATTTGCGCCCATCTGGGTGAGTCCTGAAGGGGATAAATTAAATGTTTGCCTGAGATGGCAGTGGATATTAGTGCCCAGATCAGGTAGACAAGGAATAGGTCTTTAAATAAACTAATTCTAAACCTGTGTCTGTATTTAGATGTTTCATTTTCTCCTACTTGATTTATATCTCAGAAGAGATTGTGACAAAAGTGAAAGTATATTATTTATGGGTAAAAGAAAATATGAAATGTTTCTTTGTAAGCTAGATGAGGGGATTGAAGCTCCCTGAACTGAATGCCAGAATTATGAACTAATACTAGTTTTGAATTCAACAAAACTGCTGAAGGTTCACATGGAGCAAGCAAAAAGATATTGGAAGCTTATATGGAATATGGTTTTTGTTAACTTCTTGTTTCTGGTAGTTTCAGTGAAGGCCAGAAAAAACCTAATCATCAGTATTAATGCATTAAATACGTAGTCCTCTGGGGAGGTACAAGCAACCTTGAGTTTATTCTGATTCTTCAGATCTCAAATCTGAAAAGTATCAGGCTTGAAATGAGCCTGCTGAGTCAGTGCTGCACAATTACCATTTGAGCTGTCTGTGGTGTACAGCAGCTCACTGCCTTTTTTTTCCCCTTTTTTCTCTTTAGGTTTGCAACCCCTTCCCCCCTTGCCGCCTCTGCATCTAATGGGAATAACGCCTCTGTCAATGCCACCCAAATGTGTTCCTGTGCTTCCTTTGGTCACAGAGGCATCTACAGTGCCTACAGATTTGCTTCCCTCTATTACTCAAGCTGGAAGCTTTTCCATCAACCCTGGCACTACTGAAAATGTAGAGGAGACCTCTACACTCACCTTGGATAGTGCTACTCCAACTTCCAGGGCAACTATTGTTGACAGATCAAATGAATCCTCCACAGCTAATGAGAAAACAACTGGAATCACAGATACACAAGCTTCTGAATCATAACTCCAGATCACTCTGTTGGATTGGCTTGGTATTTATTTAGCCATGGGATACATATTTGAAAAGCAAGCTATCATTAATTTCATACTAGTTTGTACTTAATCTTTAGAAGTCCTGTAAATAATATGGAGGTATAATAAAAACAAAAGGGGATTTATAAAGTGTGGGGGGGAGGAAAAGAACTTGTATGTTACCAAAAAAAAGTCAAGGTGGTAAATAGAGTTCCACTGCCAAATTCTGAGGTATCTGGTTTTAATATTGGCTGACAGCCTTACCCTGCTAGGCTTGTCCTTGCTTATAATTAGCAATTTTTGCTTCTGATAGAAATGAAGCAAGTCTTGCGTGTGACATTTACATACCATAGTTCTTGTTCTTTGCAAGTGTCTTGTTTCTACGGTGGGGATGAGAATGTTTAGTCTGAGTTGTGAATTTTAACGCTGCAAAACTTCCACCTAAGGATATTTCTGTTAAAATTGCTGAGTGACCTGTTAACTGACATGTTGTTATTCAGCTTGTACACAAATCTTTGTCTTTAAGCTCTTGAGAGATGCTCAAGCCATGTTTTGTGACCCTTGCTGCGTTGTTTCATACACCCACTGTAAAACGGCATTTGGAAGGGAATACATGGAATGTTAAATGTAGCACACAATTTGGCACTTCATGACTACTGTAAGACGAATTAATGGATTAAGCATACATACAGCAATAAATTCCTGGAATTTTATTCTTTGTGTGACAAAATAGCACTTTCTTGGGTATGTTTAATTCTTTAAGTCTCATTTAGCTGTTTTTAGCTCAGCTCTCTCTAGCACACATCTGTGAAAGGGCTCCCTTCCAGAGGAATAGGTCCAAGTGGGAATGCCAGACATCTTAATGGCATCATCCATTGCAGCAATGAGTCATTAGTCAAATCTGCCTGCATATGATTCATAGTTGGCTTTTTAAATTCATATTTAGGATGAAAATTGTAGATTAACTGTAGATGATAGACTTGTAGAAACTGTTACTTGCACTGTACTCCAGATGATAGCCTTTGCTCTTGGTATCAAGTACAGTTGATGTGGAAAACTCTTCTGTACTACTCCAGTCCTTCTATATTACTGGAATTTCATTTATATGTGGTTGCTACAAGCATTTGAACTTACCCATATCATCAGCAGGCTCAGTCTGAAGTCTGTCTCAACAGCTGTGTAATTAATTTTGGCAATGCAGTTTGCCTGATCAGTGTTTGGAACAGTAGTTGCATCTGACTTCTGATCATAATAGAAATGTCTCAATAATTTGTTCAAGTGGAAGCCTTATCTCATACCTGTTGTCCTGTCTCATCTTTATCACCTAAGTATTTGTCTTTTCTCTGCTGCACATTCCTCATCTGTTATGGCAAAAGCCCGTGTCAAAGACAGACCCCAAATACTTTTTCATACTGTGAGCAGTTTCTTTTCTTGGCTGCTTGGAGTGTGAAATCCCTCTGCCTTGCTAAGTAGGGCACTTGCTGTTCCTCAGAATGTATTTTTATTCACCTATGTAAATCCAGTGTTGTATACCTCAGAATTAAACCTTGACATTAGAAGAAGGATGTTCCCTCTCTTCTTTCCTCTAACAGAGAAAGTATGTTGGTATCAAGCTTCATTGAGCCTCACAGGTCTAACAGCCTTTCCTACAACTTTGTTACACACTTCCAAGGCAAGAAGAGTAAAAATATGTTTGTCACAAACCAAATATAGAGCAATTGCTGATTGTATTTAGATGCTTTGAACTAGAGTCCTTGGGTAGATGTTTTTGTTCTTGCAGTATGGCACAGTGTTCTCTGGCATGATTCTATGCTTTCCAACAGCAAGCTGCAAACTTTCATAGGTCTTGTGCAGTTGTCCCTAGTAGCAGACAAAAGAAGATGCTTAGTCTGAAGTTTTGCACTTCTGTTAGCTATTTTAAGTCCCTTGTTGCTGACTATATATCCAGCCTTTTGATAGCTACGAGAGCAGTGGAATAAGGCAGTGTTACCATCAGCAATTCTGCTGAAGATAATGCGACTTCAGATTTGGAGATGATTCAGTGGTGCAGATTTAAGCTGTAATCTCAGCTAAAAAGTTGTAAACATTGTGAAGTTGAACACTTACTACTTAAAATGAAAACACAGGCCTTGAAGTCATACTGTTGGATTCTGTCCCCCTTTTTTAAATTCCCTCACAACTCGATGTGATGAAATTGTACCTTAATCACTTCTGGCAAGGGTCTCTTAATGATTTGGTTTTCCCACCAAAAAAGAGTAAGCAAGAATAGGAACTTAAGATACACCAAGGGACTGACAGCTGATGTAACCTTGTTTTCATGAGTTAATATATGCAGCCGTTAATGAACAGTTATGAACAGGCACATTAGCTTTATTTAAAGCATTGACACATGGAGGAGTTCTTCAACAAGTCCTGACAGCAGATGAAGACAGATGTACCATAAACATCCCCAACCTTGCATGTAATTAAAAATGATTTACATGTGTGTGACCTACTCTAAAATGAATATGGTAATTTTCTGCTCCACCAAAGGCTGGTCTGGGGGCTGTGTTCACTGGCACCCTGGCTTTGTTGGCAGGGTTGTCTCAACAGCCATGTGAGCATGTGCTGAAGAGGTGCCTTGTGTAGTTTGATGCTCTGCTACTGCTTCTCCAGGAAACAGCTGCTCAGGCTGCAAGGTCAGGGTAGGAGTGTGGACAAAGCCCTAGTGGTGAACGTTTCATAGCTATGAGGAGTCAGATGGTTGGGGCTGTGTCTGAGCCTCTGACAGCCATCTTTTAAATCCTGCCCACATCAAGCCTTGTCGCAATTGGAGCTCCATTCGTTCCTGGGAAATAGCTGTGCACGGCCACGAGATGGCGTGCATTAGTTTCTTTTGTCTGAATTTACAGGCAAAGACTCAGCAACGAGGGTGGTTGGTTCCTGCCCCCGCACCAGCAGCAACTGTAGTCAAATGGATGCCAGCTGGATGCGTATGATGGTGCTTCGGAATTGTAAAACCAACTGATCTGAAGGCAGAAATGGGCTGAGCTTAATATAATTCTAAGTTTCAGAGTTTTGTTGGCAGTTCGCTGACTTAAGTCAAGCTAACCATGGGACCAGATGAAAGTTTTGAAGAAAGCAGATAATTACAGGCAGGGACTTGTTTGAGATACTGTAATGCTGAAGGAGAGGCCTGGATAATAGTTCCAACCTCTCCGTGATGTAAATGCTGATTATGGAATTAAGTCGAAGGGGGCAGGATAAGGCACTGCGTCTTGATCGTGGCACTGTGTCTTCCTTGATTATACACAGGCTTTGTCTGTACTCGTCAAGTAAGTGTTCACAATCACTCTGTAACAAGGAGGCCTCACTGGCACTGAGCTCAGATTTTTTGGTTCTTCGCTTGGACTTAAGACACCTAGAATCTGTTTCATTTTAGATTTGAATCCTGTAATGGTAGGCAAGAATCAGACTGCAGAAGTGTTTCTTCATTTTTAAGTGTCTGTAGTTCATAACTCATGCTTGTAATCCTCCTCTGTACATTCTTCATGGTAGTACCAAAGCTTAATATACATTTGTGCAGTCCAGCACAGTGTCTTGTAGTAAAAACGTGTGTAGGTCAGAAAACAAAAATCTTCCAACTGATTTCCCTGTAATATCTATGGAGAAACTGGTTTTCTTTAGCTGCGGTGTAACAGAGCCAACACCTGCCATAGCACAGTTTTAAAGTTAAACACTTAAAGTACAAGAACTAATCTCAAAACCAAAACCAAATCCACGGCCTCAATCAAACAGAAAACTTCATTTAGCTCATGTGAATCTCCAACACTTCTGCCTTCCAGCCATGCCAAAAGAGTTAAAGGATAGTAATCTGCCATTTTATGGAATACCTAAGAGATTTGCAGGTGGTGGCTAGAGAGCTAGTGAGCTGAGCCAGGAACAAATACATCCTTTTCCTGAAACCTCAATTCATGTTTATCCTTAGGCCAGTGTGCAGTTAGCAATTCAGAATTTCACTTGGGTGGATGACTGGTATTTCTTAGGAACAGCCTGTGCACATGATTTCAGCTGAAGTTTAGTAACAAAATTCTGGTTTTGTGCATGTAAAACTGCATCAAGATTTAAGAGCTCAAAGACCAGCACCTGGCACTTGGGGACCTGCTTTGGGTGGAAAGGCTGAGGTGGTGTACACTGTTTTGTTACTTTACTCAAAGCAGGAGAGTGCAGTCTCTGTCCACTGGCCACACACCTGCCTCTCCACTGCCCTTCTTGCACCTGGAAAGGAAGAATTCTGCCCTAGGAGGAGGCTGCAAACATTACTCTGCACTGACAAGATGACTTGGCCCTATCAAATAATCACATTCTCAGCCTTGGAACTTTTGTCCTATAGGATCAAAAGTTAGGTTTCATCCTTAGTTGTGCAATGTAAAATTTTTACTCTCTCCGAACTGTTTCCTTTGTTAACTTCACAGTTAATCCATCTTAAAAGCTGCATTCCAGCATTGCTCAGCTCAGCCACAAGAGAGAGCTTCAGCGACCACAGAGGTCAGGCTCACCTTGGGCAACCAGGAAAGCCTATTCTGCCAACAAAACAACGTTTTAGTAACAATCCTCTTGTCTGAGAGCTATTTGCTCTGCCAGCAAGTGGTTGCATATTCACATACTTTGTTCATGGCCCTTGCAAGTTAGGTGAGCTATGAAACCCCAACAGAAGCTAAAAAATATGAAACATGAGTGAACTCAAGCTGCAAAACCCATAGTCAACACAGGCTTGCTAGTTGTAAGAAAAGCCTGCAGTGGATGATTATAGTATTAGCAAAAGCAATGCAGAT
Source organism: Eulacestoma nigropectus (assembly GCA_013397775.1). Classification (NCBI taxonomy): domain Eukaryota; kingdom Metazoa; phylum Chordata; class Aves; order Passeriformes; genus Eulacestoma; species Eulacestoma nigropectus. The sequence continues at coordinate 1,096,425 of VZTE01004150.1, forward strand.
CTGTGAGCTTTGTGTTTGATGACGGGCACTGGATGAAATGGGACTCACTGAGGGTCGACTCATCTGGACCTTCTGATGTGCAGAAAGGACATTATAGTGCTGCCCAGGTCCTGCTTCCTGAACACATCTTTTCTCAGCCCTCAGAGTTCATCTGCCAATATCCTCTGCTGGCAGCTTTCAAGAACAAACAGTTCATTTCAGTGATCTTGCTCCTAAATGAATGATAGACACAAATAACCAATCTTCAGCAAAGCCCACTACATTCTCAGTTGGCATAATAGAAATAGCTTCCAGTTCTTGGTACTGTACAGAGAGAGCAGACAGCCATTTCAATAGCTAAGACTTAGCAGCGACCATTTTGCTGCCATCTCACCCTTATCTTTCAAGCTGATTTCCCCTGAAATTCTGTTTAGTGAGTTTGCAAAATAGTCTTTAAAAACAAACTGAAAATTTTAAATCTCATCCAGGCATGTCTAAGTACCTACCCACTGCATGGGCTTGGAGCTGTGCACATACCATCAAGCAGTGCTTACACACATGAAAGAAAGAATCTGGGAACTGAAGCTGGCTCAGAGGAATAGTGCGACTTCTTTAAGAAACATCTGAACTTGTAAAGAAAAGTTGCAATTTTTGCAAACAGTAGCTCAGTAGTAACTGAGTTATAGGCATCAGTCAAGTATTATCAACTATGATGCTAAAAGCTAGAACTGTAAGGAAAAGATATGAAAAGCTATTTCCCAATACTGCTTACGCCCTCAGGTAAATATCTGTTCACATGATACAGGGAACAGAAAAAGTGTGGTCCCAAGCAGTGACACTGCTTTACTAAGACTCAGAAGTCTGACAATAGGAGATGTTTTTGTAGATATAAACAGTACTTGGGTAAATCCTTTAAGAGAGCAACTACAACTTCTATAAAAAAGAAAGCAACTGGAAGTCCTTGTATTGCTAAATAACATGCCTGCACCAGAAATGGCTGAATTTGTGAAACAATTACCTTTGTTTCAAAGCTTCATTTTTATTTAAAACCGGTTTCTTACCCATCTTACAGTAACACCTCTTCAGAGAGAAGACAAAAAAGCCCCACAACCCAAAACCACACTTGTAGTCTGGGTACTAACTGTTCAATAATGAAAAGGAACTCACTGTTCCCAACCCAGTTCTTGACTGTTTTCATTCCTAACTACTAAAAGTAACAAAAATAATGTACTTATGGATTGCACTGTGCTTCTGAATATTTTTAGCCTAAAAGTACTCATCATAAAGGAACAGGAAGACTTGGAGGAATTCAGGGTAAAATATTAAGAACTGTGAGGAACTGAACCAAGTATTTTTCAAACACTCCTTGGAAACTGCTATATGTCACTCACACACAAGCGTGCTCGTGCATCCTTACCTGCAGATACGCACTGCTGGAGTTCAGTATAGTCTGCTCCTGAGTCCCTCATCAATTTGCAGAAGTACTTGTGTCAGCCTTTACTCCTGTCTTCGCAATGCCTACTTGTCAGTCTACAAACTTCTGCCTCTAGCAACTCAACACCCTCCCTCAATAAGTACATTGCCAGCTCCTGATCTGAAGGACTTGGTGCCTTAGTGGTTGCTGCCATAACCAGTGCTACCAAGGTAATATTTCAAGATAAGGCCTCTCAGATTCTTGTCCACTATATCATCTTCCTCCCCTTTTTCTCTCCTCACCTTACTCTACCTGTCATTTTTAGATGAGACCTTGTAGTATGATTCAGAAAGGCTACAGCAGGTTGCCAAAAACACGGAGCTTTCTTGTGGTGTACAGGAAGAGAGATGCTGAAAGAGAGCTGTTAAAGGACAGAAGCCAGATGGCTGTCTTCTCACTAATCACTACATTTGGCACTCTGCTTGGCTCCTCCATGGAGCAGAGGGGTCCTACGGTTGCCTCTTGCCAAGGACTCCTCATTTCCCATCCTCATGCAAGGAGTGCCCATGCATTTTCAACTGCTTCTCCTCGGACCTCCCAAGAAAGGAGCAGAAGTCGCCACCCACATCCAACGTCTGGCATGCTCTGCACACTCTGGTCACCACCCATCCAGCCCCAGCTTGTGCTCACCTCAGAGCTCTGCAGCTTCTGTGGAAGATGTGGGCTGGCCTGAGAGAGGATCACAATTCAGCCGGTGGGAGAGAGACACTGCCCCACGCCTGCCACCTGAGACACCACATGCTGTCACTGTGAAAGCCCAGCAGCATTTTTCCAGAGGCAAGTCAGCAACAAGCAGCTTGCTCCACCCACACTGTCTGCGTGCTGGAGAAGAGGTACCACACACCCTTCAAGGAGAATTCTTCAAAAGTATTAAAAGCAAACCATTGTTGTTGGGGTTGAACTTGAACAACCTCTACAACTGACTGCAATGCTGAGAGCAGCTCATGAGCACAGTGCACCTCCAAGTGCTAGGTCTTTGCTTCAAGCCCCACATGCTGTGCAAGCAGAATACTGGGTGTTTAAATAGAAGATGCACTTCACTAGAGGAGGTTGCTTGATGAGTCCTGTACATATCTCCTTATAAAGACTAGAAATGTGCTTTCTGAAAGAAAGACTGTATTTAAATTGATTAGGTGTCTTGGTTTGAAAGACAGGTGTCTGTTAAGGAAGGCAGGAGCCTCCCTTGGAATGGAAAATGCAACTCCCTTCCCTCCAAATGATTATAATTTTGAAATTAAGGGGCTCTCAGGCACAGATATGGGGAATAGGAATAACAGTTCTTTACTTTTATATAAATATAAATATAAATATAAATATATCTAGAGGCAAACAAACAACACTAACTACGGCAGCAATAACAAACAGAACCAGGAAC
>VZTE01004150.1:1099594-1181752 GCA_013397775.1 Eulacestoma nigropectus
GGCTCCCAGCAGGGCAGGGAAAGGCGGGCTTGGGATCCCGGGATCCCCTGAGGCACTCGAGCAGAAGGGTAGAAGGAAGGCAGCAGAAAGCAGAAGTCTGTAGTAGTGGTGAACTCTCTCCACAAAGACAGCAGCTCCTCTCCCCCTCGAATGCCGGCGGAACAAAAGACCTAGGAGCCCCACCCAATGCCTTTTATCCAGTTCAAATCTCGTGACCTCTCTGCCCCACACGAGAAAACTCCAGGTAAAAGAGGCTGGCCAGCTAGACTCCTCCCCCTGTGGCCAGGTCTTTTGTCTCTTTGGCAGCTTGTATGGGGAAAAATTCTTTGAGAGAAAAAGAAAACAAAAGGAGAACTCCTAAAACCCCAACATTAGGCAAATAATAAATAGTGCCCCCAGCCTCCTGTCTTTAGCAGTCTTGAGTGCTGGGCATATGGCGCCTTTCCAGACCACATGGCAGCCAATGAGGCAGAGCTGGTGATTATTATTTCACCCACCTTTGGCAAGAAATAAAACATCTGTTTAATCCTGACAGTGGGACTCCCCAGCAGTTAAGCTAAGATGGTTAAAATAATTTTAAGCTAAGTTAAAATAAGTTAAGCTAAGATGGTTAAATATAATTGAAAATTATATTTAAGGCAGCAGAAAGCAGTGGTAAGACTTTTCAATTTTTTTAAGACTCCAGTCTCTGACACTTGGAGAGTTATGGGATTTTTCATGGCTGTAGACAGTCAGGACCTCTGTTTCACAGCTCAGTCAGAAAGAAATCCTGCTTTTGAAAAAGGGCATCTTTTCAGCAGGACTCAGTGGACAAGTGTTTGTGGCTCTGGATTGCTCACAAGTGGAGCAGTTGTACTTGGTACTGCTCTCAGTTCTGGTTGCCAATGGTGTTTCTCATTGCTGTTCGACCATGAGGCAGTGTTAAGAGCTTGACCACTTGGACTGTTACTGTGAAAAAGCAGCAAGAGCAGACATGCTATTCTGTGAAATATAGAAGCAGATGAAGGTATTTTTGGGGTGCAGAACAACTTCTAAAATGATCTGTTTCCCGGGAAAGTTAAACCCAGTATTATTGACTATCAGTAAGTAGCCAGAGGGCTGACTGAATAGCCTAGCTAGGCAATGATGAACAGGAAGTACAGCTGCAAATCTCACCTTATGGAACAGCAACAGGGCCCTAAGCGGTCAAAAAAGACAGCCTCCAAAAGAGACAGGGGTATTTATAGAGGGTGACATAGTCAGAGTAGTCCAGTGAAACTGAGCAAAGGGAAATTGAGACCAAATGCTCGTAACAATTCCTATGTCTCAGATTAATCTGCACAGCTGTCTTAGCAGGGAAGTGTTCAAATCCCCTTCCAGGAAAGGACAAAACAAAGTCTTGGGTTCAGCAACCCAAAGAATAAATCTGTGCTGAATTACTGGACTATGATGAAAAACACTTGCTGTTTTTTTGGGATTCATCTCACTCTATCCTCTTCCTATCCAGCAGAGCTTACTCACAGACACTGTAGTGCTCTTCTTTGAACTGGTTTGGCTCAGTGGGTGGACAGGCATTTTGTTAGTGGTGGTCACTTTGGAGGGAGGAGGGTTTGGAGAATCTTTACAGGCAGTCACTGAGAACAGATTCCAGCTGGCTGCAAGCACCCCCACTAGGATGTGAGGCACAGCAAAGTCTCGTGCTTCTGAGCACCCCTGTCAGCCGATAAGCACAAGCACCCTGGCATGCACGGCAGCACTGAAATGTACAGGCATAGTCATTATTGTGCTATCCTTTAGGAAACAGCTCATTTTGCTGCAGTTTGGAACAATGGATGTGGATTAAACCCTCAAAAAAAATTGTATCCATTTGAGGCATAATTAAAAGGAGCCTGAATCCAACCAAAGACAAAACTGCAAAGCCAAAACAGGACTTTGGAAACTTGCCTTTGCCTATTGCACCCACTTCTTTACTGGCTTTGACTAGGTCAAAAAAAAATGTCCAGCCCTTGCAGCTGCAGGTAGCTGTTGTCCTTTGCTCAGCAATATAATCAGCTGTTGGCACACAGCTGTAACAGAGGCTGCTGCTCTGGTTATGGGCTCAGAGCTACTTAAGTTGGGTAAGATCATCACCATCTTCCACCCAGACCTGCTGCAGTGTGCCCACCACAAAATGTCACCAAAAGTTCCTATGCAAGCTTCACATTCCTGGATGAGTTGGCGCATATTCCCGAGAAGGAAGTCAAACTTCAGTTAATAGTGGTGGGTTATATATATAACTCTTAAAACTCTTGCTGTATTTTGTATCCCTCGCTGGAAAGGTGAACTTTTCTTCCCCGTTATGGTCTTTGTAAAATTGTGTGCATTTTTTCAAGGGTACACTGCAAAAGATTGCCTTGCTTGACTGTTGTCTACATGTTCACAGGTGTCTTTGCTGTCAGTTATTGATGCTATCAAGAAAGCAGCATCCCTTAAAAGGCTTCCAACTGAATTTTAGCTCCAGGCCACATACTTCTCTCTGCAGGGTAGCTTTTACCATCTAATCTCACTGGAACAAGAAGGCTTTAAAACTAGGAAAAAATGAATGAGGAAATCAGTGATACCAATTATACACCAAATGAAGATAAGTCTCTCTGTCTCATTAGCACTGTTTAATTATGCTTGGATTTAAATTCTAAATATAGTTCATACAAATTCACAAGGGCAAGTGTTTGCTTCCCCTTTTGTAATCCTCTTCACATCTAATACTCCTCTCTCCTATGAGATCAACAGTTTTAAGGACCTGTCTGCTTGAGTCATAAATAGAAAAGATGCTGACACTCCACCACTTACAAGTGAAAAATGTTGGTTAAGCGATGGCTTATGTTTGATATTTGCACTGCTGTGAGAGTCCAGAGGTCTCAGATGACTTCTCAGCTTCCTCTGCCAGGTCTGTGTGTACACATGGAGTAAGTGCCTGGGTTTCTATATTCTTAACAAAGCAGAGGCATATTTTCCATATGCTTGTTGTCATGACCCATCATGATGTTCGTTATAAATTCTCACCAGGTGTCAGGAACATTTATGGTTTTATTGTACAGTTGCCATAACTGTAGCGACCAGCTCCTGTTTAGACTAAAAAGGTATTGGCTAAAAACCTCTTAAATTCTTACAATACACTTCCACAAAGGTGTTGGCTAACAAGCCCTTCATTTTGTACACTTCAATAAGTTCTCAATTCCCACGGCACACTCATCAAAGGTGCTGTCACACAAGCCACAACACACCTCCAGAAGCTCCCCACTCCCACAATAAACTCCAGTACAGATTACAGAGTAGAATATGATAGCTGTGCTTTGCCCAGGAAAAGCAATGGAAGAAAACAAAGAATATCATTAGTCCTTAGATTCCGTGTTGGTCCTGATGCATTGATTGTCGAGAGTGAAAGAGGAAGACAGGAAAAAGAGGGAGAGTGGAGGCCAATCCTTTTACAGTTTACCTGGTGCATGACTCTTATGTAAACTAGATTTTCTGTATTGCTTTGTTTGCAGATGCAGCGTCAGCCCTTCTCCAGGAAGTGAGCTGGGGGATAGGACACTGAGCACAAGTCTCGGGGCAGAGCAGCGAGTTGGCTCAGAACAGTGCTGCCCCACCTCTGCAGGACCCTTTCCTGTAGAAATACTCAGAATGTTTGAGACAAAACATGCTTGGGTCTGCTCCTCTACACTTGTGTGTATGCATTAATGTGTGTATGTTCTGTCTATCTCTTTAAATGCAAACCATCAGAGTTTGCAGGAATTTGAGTCTTACCTTCCCAGTCATGGTCAAGCACTTGACCCAATCCATCTCTCTCTGAGATTAACTTTAATGGCTTTACCAGTTTATTACTACTAACCTGGTAACAAATATTATTTCTAACTACTTGGCTCAGTCCAGTTACTAGTAGATTTCAGCAAGATTCTAGAAAGCCACCCTAAATCTGTGACTTTCACCAAGGGGTTCAGCTGAGAAAGAGAGGAGACACACTCCCTTAATCCCTGAAGAAAATGCCCCCAGAGACAGATCTCTGCTCACTGAGAAGAAGCCTACTCTTAGTCCATGTGCAGAGTAACTGTCCAAAACATCAGTGAAGATGTCTTCAGTTTGAGAAAGGTGGGGTTTAAACAAGCACTCCTGCACCAGACAATTCTCAAATGGAGGAATGGGGCAGGGAGGAAAGAAGCAAACACCTGTTTTCCTTTTAGGTCTGGTTAAAAATTCAGTGTTAAGAAGCTCCATCTAAAAAGACAAAGATTTGAAAACATCATCAGCATTTCTAAAAGCAGAGTGCAAACATGCTGCCTACCACAGCCTCAGTATTTGCTAATCATTTATCAGTGGTTTTGTTTGACTCAGAAATACTATTCATTAATTGAACCACATAAAAGACTATTGAGTGAGAATTTTACTGCCCTCAAAACTAAAGTTTATTGCACTAATGAAAGCATTTTACACTTGCATCCTGGATTGGTATGTATCTGCCAAGAACAGATGTCATTGCTTACTCACAGAATGCAAAGGCATTTGATGCTCACTGTCACCTCAGCTTTGGGTGTCCAAAGGATAATGAACATAGATGCAGTATTAGATTTGAACTTCAGATGCTTGAATTCATGCAAGATGTAGAGGAACTACACTTTAGTAACCCTGGGATATGGAATAATTAGAACACCAGGTTCTTCCTGCACTAGTTTAGTCAGGGAATGCTTAAAAAAGATGGTGGGTTTTTGTAACTCCTACCCTCTGGAGACAGTGAGGCAGAAATTGCACTGAGAGCTTATATATTGGTAAGCACCCAAATCTCTGTGGTGGCTGCTGTGATTGTTATTTCTTGGAAATTTTGGTTGGACTCTCATGTCTGGAGAAGGAAGTCATCTGTGCATCTCCGGCAAGATGTCCACACACTGAAAATTTGAGAATATTGGTAGGATAGCCAGCCAACTGTCCCTACTGGGAGAGGTGCTCCTCCTGAGCGAAAGCCAGCAAGCCAGAGCCCAGCTGTGGGGGTAAGCCTGGCTCTTGGGAAGACCTTCCCCCTCTCAGGGGCTGAGAGAAGGACAGCCTGACTTGAAAGGGAAGACCTGTCCTGCACCAACCTAAGACGCTGCCATTTCCAGCAGTGTCCCTCGCCCTACTCCCCACGCCCCGCCGTGCTCACACCCGCTTCCTGGCACTGTGCCTGCACCCGCGTGGCTCCCCACGCCCCGGGTCAGCTCTCAGTCCTGGCTGAGGGGTAACACAGCCAAAAGAGAGGGCTGCCTTTTCCCCCACGCCTGCCAGCTGAGGCGACCTAGCACATAGCTGGCTGCTCCTTGGCCTGAAGCTGAAGGAGGGAGGCTGTGGGTGCAAAGGGCTCAGGGGTGAGCCCTGGGTTTGCTTACACTGACTGCACAACCTGCCTCTCCAGCTAGTTAACTCCAGTTAAACTGAGTGGTGTTAAACCCTGGACCAACAGCACCAAAGCTCTCACACCATTTGTGACTTTAGTCTAGCAGCCATGAAATAGAATTTTTCTGTCCAGACACACAAAAGAATGCAAAACAATATTTTTACTTATTAATAAAGAAACTTGTAATGTACAACTACACCTTAATGGAATCAATTTATGTGAAGCACTCAGATAATTTTTACACTAAACATTTGTCTCAGGTCAAAAATACAATAAAATCTTTAATAGTAAAAGGATATTTAATTGCCCTAAAACAGAAGAGCCATGCTATTTGGATTAGTAACTTCTGCATTATAATTTCTTACATGAAAAACGCCCTTGCAGTAGTAGTAGCTACCGCAATTACTTTGACCAAATTAATTTAGACCTACCTCCTATCTTTAATTCACCTTTATCAGCACAATGTCCTATAAATAACATGTTGAAAATCTTAAGCAGTGACCATCACAAGGAAATGTGTGACTTGAACGTTATAAAATAACACTTTAAAAGGCTTCTGAGTTCAGAATGTGTCATTTCAAATTACAAGAATGGCAGTAATAAGAATAAAGTCCAGAGCAGAGAGAAGAGCTGAATTACAATATTTCCAGCAATTATAAATATATTTTGTCAGTCGCGCTTCCAACTATTGACATCAATCAATGCATTTCATAGATTCATGTTGGGGTTTTAGGAGCTCTCCTTTTGTTTTCTTTTTCTCTCAAAGAATTTTTCCCCATACAAGCTGCCAAAGAGACAAAAGACCTGGCCACAGCGGGAGGAGTCTAGCTGGCCAGCCTCTTTCACCTGAGGTTTTCTCGTGTGGGGCAGAGAGGTCGCGAGATTTGAACTGGATAAAAGGCACTGGGTGGGGCTCCTAGGTCTTTTGTTCCGCCGGCATTCGAGGGGCAAAGGTTTTCCTCTCATTGTGGAGAGAGTTCGCCACTACTACAGACTTCTGCTTTCTGCTGCCTTCCTTCTACCCATCTGCTCGAGTGCTTCAGGGGACCCCGGGGTCCCAAGCCCGCCTTTCCCTGCCCTGCTGGGAGCCGGGCCACGGCTGCTGTTCCTTTGCCGCTGCTCCGAGCCTTCACTGCACTGTAGCCCTGCACCCCCCGCCTGCCGAGACCTCCCGGGGCTCCCGCTGCAGCTCCGGAGTTTGATANCCCATAGATACCACAGTATCTCAGGCACTACTTGAGACCTGCTTCCATTTCACTGTGAGCAGGGTGCTCACATCAGCTGGAGAAAACAACGCAATGTACTCTAGAAATGCTAAAATATATTTGATAGCAAACTATCTACTTATGACTGGCTTTTCTGGGCAAAACAACAGTGTGAGTTTCCACACACCACCTTGGCCTTAGAGTATTACTCATGAGGCAATGCTACAGTGGGGTAGTTGAGGATAAATTGAGATGAACAGCACTTTCCCACTTGTATTCCTCTAGATATATATATATATATATAGATATAGATATATATATATATAAAAGTAAAGACCTGTTATTCCTATTCCCCATATCTGTGCCTGAGAGCCCCTTAATTTCAAAATTATAATCATTTGGAGGGAAGGGAGTTGCATTTTCCATGCCAAGGGAGGCTCCTGCCTTCCTTAACAGACACCTGTCTTTCAAACCAAGATAATTCATCATTTTAGTATTTGAGCACCTAAAAGTCCAAAGTTTCCCTCTACAGGCCTAGGGCTTAACACAAAAGCTGAGAAAACAAATTTAGCCTTGTTGGAGTTAAGTTCTTTCAGAGATCCTTTTCCTAGACACTACATCTCAATACTACTGTGAACTCCAAGCAGACATAAAACTTCACTTCCGAGGCTTTGATTTTTATTTCAAGACTCCTGCTTCAAGTCAGATGGGTTCTATAAAGCAGTAAGTTTTCCTTTGCTGTTCCTTACAAGCTATTCCTTCCTGTTTTGCATAACCTATAAGATAAACCTGTTTCTCTTAGTATTTGTTGAGTCAATCTCTATCCAAATACAGCCAAATGCTACTGAATTCCAATACCCCATGCCAGTTTCTAGGAAAATTTAGTGTCATTAGTATTTAAATCCTCTGACTACTGAAGACAGAGAAGCCTTGGTGCAATATCCCAGAGGGACAGGCAGTCTTGACTGTTCAGTTACAAGCATCTGCTGTTCTGATATTGGCACGCCCATGCTCTGCATCATGCCAATGTGGTGCAGACAGGTAAAGCAGATGTTCAGCAGTCTGAATAAAGCACCTTGCTTTGCCATCTAGTGGGCACTGGGAAACCGGGTGACTCCTTTCCTGGGCTGCTGACACTACATCTGAGGCACATCTGCAGCGGCAAGCTGAGTTGTGATGTACCTCCCGGATTTTAGACAGAGGCTGAATTATAAGCATTAAAGTGCTGCTAATAAAGCTGTGATGGGTCAGGTAACACTGCTTTTCCCCTTGTGCCCTGGGTTTGCTTTCTGTATATCTAAATATGAAACACAACATAAAACTTTGCCACTTATAGCAATTCACCTTCTGTCCCCCCACTGCGTAGTGGCTGAGTCTGAAAATGTTCTGGACACACATCAAGTTATCTAAATGAGTACAGCTGAAGTGTTATTTCAGTCACACCATCCATCTGGAGCCTTGCCCAGCTGACTCCTGGTTGCTTTTCCCTAGTTTTAAATAGGAATGGCTCATACTGGCTTTTCCCCATGATCTCTGTGCTCACCTGTGCTGCTCCTTAGCACAAAACTAGCAAAATTCTTTGCAACCTAAGTAATTTTTTGCAAAACCTGAAAGGAGAAAAAGAAAAAAAAAAAAAAAAAAAAAGAAAAAAGGAAGAGTTGCCTTCACATTGCTGTCTCATGTTAACAGAACCCATCAAAGCATGCCCCCAAACAGAAAAAGCTATCTCAATGTAGTTCAGCTGAACTCCTCTCAGTGGTCTCTGAGGTAAGGAGAAAAACCACCAATCTTTACAGTTTTCACCATTATGACCATGTTTTGTTGAATGTACTACCTACATATTAAGATTTTCATTTTAGCAATATATTAAAGTCTAAATATAAGTGGAAAAGGATGAGGGTCATTAAAAACACAGGAATCCTGACAGATGATAAAGGATGACAGAGGAGTAATTCTTCTATTCTATCTGTAAAGGTTTTATTAATTGGGTGATAGGACAATAACCTTTAGGATATGCTAATTTGTTAGATTGGAAAGTGTTTGGGCTCAGTAATAAAACTATCCTGACAGCTCTAAGAAGACAATTTACAAGATCAGCTCAGCACCTGGTACATCCTTATGTAACCCTACAAGCAGCACGAGGATTTTGTGGTCTCATAAATGTGTATGAATTGGCATTTAACCAATGGAACAAGATGCTCCAAATCCACTATGGGCAAGTGTAGTTTGCCAATTAACACGTTACTTACCTGTCTTTGCAGTAGAAAGGCATATAGGGAGGGTATTCTGGTGCTCAAATCAGTGATGAGAGCTCTGCCAGCAGCCAATGAGCCACAGCTGCAAGCCTGAAACAAACCATTTGTGCAGTAGTTAGGGTGATTATGTCTGTCATGAAGGAAGTTTTACATTATGCACATATACAAAGCTGTGCAGTAACTCTTCATGTGGCTTTTTATAGAGACAAATCTAAGGGAATGAAAGAAGCTGCCCCACCTTGCTAGGTCAGCCCCCTGTATGTGACTATTTGGCAAGTCCTGTTCCTCTGCCATGCTCAGCCCAAAGGCAGAGGAGGTAGATGGCAGAATTCTGGGAACATGGGGCATGGTCTACTTCTCTGAGTCCTTTAAGTCTTTGGTGGTTCTATCAGTTTTAGTGGAAACTGCTGTTCTACCAATGAAGGCAAGTGAAGATCTACTGGGTCTGCTCGCAAATGCACAAAGGAATGCAGTTCTTGGTGCTCTTTCCTGCAAAACTTTTGCCAATGCTAACAGACAATCAGCTCCCTTTTCCAGCTTTCATTCCAGGCCTGCTAAAGCCATGAGTGTCCCAACAAGTTAAGACACAAACCATAAGAAATCATCTCTCCTTTGTCTTGCATTTTGACAGCTCTTTTCTGGAAGCATTAGTAGGATATTAATAGGAAAGAGCTCATGCTGCAAAATACATTTCTGTGTATTAAAATAGTGTTTCTCAAGGCCCTGCATACATCACCCCACTACTCTTACACTGATTCTTACAGGAATCTTTGCTATCTATCCAATTGTTAACCATTGCACATTTCAGGAGAGCATCCTCCACACATCATGTACCATGGCTGCACGGTGACATACCGGAGCACTTCTGGACACAGCACCAGCTGTTCTAGAAGCTGCAAGGCCAGTGTCTGAGGGCTGGAAGATACATATTAAAGTATCACATGATCTCTCTCTACAAGCCCCAGTTCCAACTATTCCATTGCAGTGAAAGGTGTGCAGACAATATATAAATCTATGTTAAAATTCATTTGAGCAATAGGAGACACATATTGCCAGATCCTACCTAAGAGTACTACAAAGTGAAATACAGCATTTGCATATATTATATAAAAGCCATTGACTTGTAGTTGTGTGTGGCACTTTTATCCCTTCAGCTAGAACCATTAAAAAAATAACCCCATGCTTGTACATACAGCCAATGTATTTAACATAACACACTGCCTTGGACAAAGCCGTATACCACTGATATTTTAAACTATCATAGTTCTCTTATTAGTGAACAATATTAGAAGAAGCTGATTTGAAAGTGTCTTCTCTCCTGAACTCTAAATATTTCAGTATTCCAACATCAAAAATAAACTAGGATATTGATTCAGTAAGGTACTGACAGGCACTTCTAAGCACTGAAATGCTGGCTAGTGCTTACACCTCTTCGAGCTATAGCTGCTCCTAGACCTTACTGAAGACAGTAACTCTGCTAAGGACTGTCCTTCCAGTTTTGGAGAAGGGTGCAATTGCACCACCCCCCTGGACATCAATACTACAAATAACAGGAAGCCACAACCCCAGGCCACCTGCAAAACTGATCTAAACCTAGCATATACCTGTTGGGTAAACAGGTTACCCCAGAGTAACAGCAAACACAAGGGTGATGTCCAGGGACTGCTTGTTTTTCACACTCTAAGTACAACTGCAAAACTACAGAAACACTAATGGGCCAGGGTCTCAGGGCTGAGGCCATGGCATTCTCTTCCCAGGAAACACTTGTTCCATTGGTCTGCAGAATTGTGCTCTGCTGAATAAATACCATGGCATAGCTTTCATACAAGAGCAAGAAAACATTTCACTGTGCTGGCTGACCTGCAGGTCTGATGGCAGCACGTCTTCTGAGGACATAGCAAAGGTGGCTTTGATCTCCTCCACTGTTACAGAGAAAGTCCCTGTGAGTGTTTTAACGATGCAGAGAAGAAGATACCCATAGATTTGTACAAGGGGATTCTGAAATTTAAACATACTGTAATTTCTTTATGATACCCAATTAGCTCTCAAGACACTAGATACAAAAGGAGCTTTCTAGGGAAAGCATTTTTCCTTGACTTATACACAGAATTTTACTGGCCTGGGAAACATAGCACAGTGAAAAGATTGCAAGGTGACTCAATTACTTAGAACAAAAAAGAAAAATCTAATTTCTCCAACCGCAAGAGTTTCCCAAACATTCTGTTATGAGCATCTGAAAATATTATTACAAGAACCTCACTTGTTCAGAGGATAATAATCTTAATTCCAAAAGATACATGTGAAGTTCAAAATTAAATACATGGTGGCTGTACAGAAAGCAAGGCTCATATACTATACGTGGCAGGAAACTGTTTTTCGTGCCGCAGTGCACAGGACTGGAAATAATAGGCTTAAAGAGCAATAAGAAAGACAGCATGCTAGGAAAAACTAGAATAGATCACTTGGCGAAGTAATGCCACCTCCACTGATAGGCATCTTTAAGAATAAGGTGGACAAAATTGTCAGGATATAAGTAAACTTGAGCCAAACTTGGTATTGGAAGAGGCTAGAGAGTTTTTCAGGGATCCTTGCCTAGTAAGCATTGAGGACCAAGTAAAACCTGCTTTGTTTTTGGAAGGGATGCTTGGAAACACACTGGCCTCAGGTGGCAGTTATGTAACACCAGGCCCCCAGGATGCTGATTCAGGGAGCTCTATGTATCTCATTAGACTCCTTTCACCAATCTCACCAATCTGTGATCACAAAGACATGAGACTGCTGGATCATTCATCATTTCTCTGAAAAATGTGCAGTCTTACCTTTCCTACAAAGGCGACAGAGTCCTCAAGTCTGCAGTCCACGGCTGCCTGTAGCCAGGTATGGTGCAGGCCTCAGGAAGGGTTATTTACACCCTGAAGCCCATGGCAGGCTCATGCTGGGACACGACAGTGCCCTGGTCCCCGTGATGTGGCGGCAGACGGACACGCTGGGCTGGCTGGCTCACGGAGTGTGGGGCTGTGCAGGGAAAACACTGTCAGTCTGTCCTGCCTGGCACCCCTCAGCTACGAAACCAAGAGTCCTCACTCTGGCTGTAGCTGACATGGAGAAAAAAATTTTTTTAAAAATGCAATAGCACTTGTGAGACTCAACTATTTTGGACTTCAATATCAGGACAATATCTAACCACAGTGTCTCCAAACTTCAAGGCTCCCCTGTCCTGAGATGCTGCCCAGGTCCCTACCCCACCAGGTCAGGCTCTCCAGTCTCCCTTCCCAATGCATTATCCCACTTCTGGAGAAGAGCACCGAGTCCTAAGGGTCCTTTGAAAAGTAATAAATGATCCAGAGACACTTCTCACCTCGCCAGCGGCTCCCTTGCCTCACCGAACCACTCCGCTACACAAGATGGCTGCAGGGGCAGTGCTGCACCTGCCCAGCCAAGGCCCTGCTGGGCTGCAGCTCCTCTACCCCGACAGCAGCAGCTCCAGCCCTGGCAGGGCCAGAGTCCAGAGCAAGGCTGAAGCAGGAGCACTGTTGGGGACCTTCATCTCCTCCCCAGGCTGGATGTGCCGTGTCCTGCCTGGCCGCGGGAGCTGTGGGATGGGGAAGAGAGGCTCAGCCAGGCTGGTGGCCCCGCCTCAGACCTGTGGTTTTCACACCTTCAGGAAGACATCAAAGCTGAAGCATGAACACCCAGGATGCTTTAAATTCCAAAACATGCTTTCCTTTTCAGGGTTGCTGATTTTAAAGCACGCGGTCACCTGCTTAGGCTGCCACGCGGGTCGCAGCAGCGCAGAGCTCCCCAGGCTGCGCTCATTCTGGTGCCTGCACCACCATGATGAATTTCCCACCTTCCCGCGAGTGTCAAAAGCACTTTTCAGAAAGTCAAAATATTGACCAGCCTCCACAAAATTGGTAGCTATCAACTGGTGTTGACCAAGTTCAAATTGTCTAATGCTCTACAGTGAAATCTGAACAAATTCAGTGCTAATATAAGCAAAATAGTGCCAAAACATGGTTGTTTTGCAGGAACAAGCCAACCAACGTTAACTCTGGCTGCAAAGATGTAGCACTACATTCAGTTAAAAGTGCATAACTTCTCTTGCAGTCACTTACCTCATATGTAAAGGGGTTTATTATTTTTTATTATACAGTAATGTAGTATTTTACAGTCTTCCAGCACAGACATTTAAAGTGTTTATGAATTTAAAGAAAGCCTTTTATTTCCAAGATTCATTAAGAACTGCAGGATGATGTTTAACTTCATTTCTTTTAACTGTTTAACTTCATTTAACCTTCTGTTAAATCAGGAGAAAGCTTGGGACACCTAGTGATGGATGAAACATGGTGAAGTTAGTAAAATGGGTGTGAAATACAGACTGAACACCTGACACATCAATTACCTGTAAGTGGATCAGCACTCCACCAGCAGCGTAATTTGGGGTCCTAAACTCAGCCTCAAGGGTACTTCTATCCCAAGTACAAATTGCTGAGCAGCAGGCACCAAACACAGAAGTCTTCTTGTGATCACAGAATTAGTCCACGTGGGGATACAAAGTTTTCATTAACAGTACTGCAAGATGTTAACACAAACACAACTGTGCTATTGGGTAAAAATCTTGCAACTTTGATTGAAAAGATGAGATGAGAAAGCTATTTCTTTCAAGTATTCCTGTATGAAGCACTTTTGAAGTGAGCGTTCAAGCTTCAGAAACATAAACTTGTAAAGCTGAAGTAAATGTCATGTATTTAGCCACAATAGTCTATTCCCAGATCCTAACCATAGGAAAAACAAGTCTGTACATAAACCTCCTCTTTTAGGTAGCTGTAAATTTCTCAGGTACTTAAGTAGTTCTCTAATATACTGCCTAACTTATCATTACTAAGGGTAACCATAACACATTTCAAATAAATACAAATACAGTTAACACTATCCTACGTATTTTCGTGTGGTAAAACCGTCAATTCAATTTCCGTTATCAACATGCAGAATAAAAAGGAATGAAATCTAATGTCAACTTACAGCTATAGCATATTCTCCTTGAACTCTGCACTTGGTCTTGTGCTGTAGAGAGTGGAAAGGATGAAGTCCCAGTATTCTGTTTGAGTCTAATTTGCTAACAATTCTGTGAGCTAATCTTATTCCACAGCTCAATATTTAAAGAAGGACCACTGAAATACTTATGAGTTCTTTCTGTGAGGTCTATTCAATGAAATGAAATTTTGGTTACCTCACCATGACAGATGTTTTAGGTTTCATGGAATCTTCCCCTTCCACCTCCAATGTTACTTTAATTAATTAATTATTGTATTACTGGCCTTTTGTTTGTAATGAGGAAGAGTTTGCTTTAAATATTTTCATGTTAATCAATGATACGGTTATGTGATTTGCCCTTTGCTGAAATGTAAAAACACACAATGAAAACCTTGAAATTTCAACTGCCGTTGTTTATTACTGTTTTGGCTACATTCTCTACAATTTCAGCAGCATCTTAAAGAGACAGTTAACATTTCTTTATATACAATGAAAACAAAATGGCTTGCAACATCAGAAACAAGAGCAACAGTTTAACTGTACAATACTAAATGAAAACCTGTGGTAATACAGCCTCCTCTTTCTTCAACATGGACAAAATTACATATAGGTATTCAGCATCAAGAATGGGATAGTAAAAAGAATAGTGAAGAGGAGAGAGATACACTGTTCTGAAAAATAAGTTTCTACCATACAAGGCAGTTAGAAAATGTTTCACATTTTAAAATATCTGTACAAGCCACAAGAAACATTTCCTTGTTGATAGGAACTTCCAGAAATAGAGAATAACCATGAGCAACTTCTACATCTATTATCAATGCGCTCTGCAGGATGAGAACGCAATAAACTGACTTAAAGAACTGTACTGTAAATTGCCAACACAGATCTGCTTTACATGCCTTGATTGTTAATGAATTGCCTGTTCTCAATCTCTCGTACAGTTGACTCACACCTTAAGGAGGTCATTTGACTCTTGTAAAAGTAAAAGCAACATCATTTAGCAGCAATTAAAAGCGCCTTGAGGGAGACTTAAAAAAAATACAATATCCAATTAGAAAAAGCCATACTTTAAACATTTGTACAGGAATAAATTGCTGAAATTTAACTGAAAATGTGACATCTGTACAACAATTTACAATAGAGCTAGAAGGGAATTTATCATTATTCCTGCATAGAACATTATACATGACCTGTTTGCATTTGGTTTCATACTGTTGCTTGCTTTTATTAGAAGCCTGGAAGGTTTCACAAGTTTCAATACCACAGCAAGTATAGTATTTTTAAAAAACTGAATGGATTTCAAAATTAGCAATCTATTTGAGAAATAAGTACCAGAAATTCCATATCACCCTCCCAATCTAAATTCAGTGAAACGCCACCACATTTTTGGAGGTACAAGCCTGAGTAGCCAAATAAAATACTCCAATTTTATTTAAGAAATCTGATGCAGAACATTATCTTTCACTGTCTCGCACTCCTTACTTTGGTTTCAAAAGATCAATGTCTTAGAAAGATGGCAGTTCATTTAGTTTATAACCAGGCACAAAATTTTTCCTGTGTTTTCAAATTTGCTCACTACCATTTTTTATTTAAATAATGAAAAACTACCCTTCATGTTAGAACTTTCCAGTATCCATCAAATGTACTTTAAAGTATTAAAAAGATTATTTACAATGTTCCCCAGAAAAAAAAACTAAAAACCTTTTCTTCAGTCTTAAACACAGTATACCTGTTAGTTTGTAACAGGAAGTGTCATCCTTCATCCTTCAATGTTTAATGGTGTTTCTCAGAAGGGTACATTTATTCACAGTCCATGATCCATTCCAATCATACAAATGACACTATGTAGGACGACTTCAGTCTGAAAACACAGTTATCAAACTTGTCCTGTGTAAAAACACTCAAATGCTTTCAAGCTCAAGTCTGCATCTGGAAACTAAACAAAGGTAACATCCCATTCCTCAGCTGGAGAAATTTCAGTACGAAATAATGCTTGAAGTAGGTGGTGTAGGAGATGCTGCTAGGCCAGTCATATGCAAGTTTCCTGAAGAATTTGATCTCCTCATATGAGGGAGAAGATACGGATCATTAGCCAGCTGGTGGACATCAAATCTATCCTCTTTTCGGTATGCTAAACAGCGTCTGATAAAGGCCTAGAAAAGAAACGTAGGAAGTTATAACATTCCAAATACTTACATCTGCTTTCAGGCAAATAGGCCAGGCCTCTTGAATAAACTAGCTTTTAAACAAATTCTTGTTCTTAAATAATTCAATTCAAATGACAATAAAACATTTTACTACTGAGCCCACTGAAAAAATGTAACATCACGGCAGAAAGAAAAAATCAGCAAATTAATTGGGTTCAAATAATGATACTTCAAATATGTATTTCCGTGTTTAGGAATTGTATTTACAAGCAAAACATTAGCACCTCAACCAATTAGATTTCTGCATGTGTTATGCCTGAACAGACTAATAAAAACCAGCAGCAAGTGTCACGAGGACTGAAAAAGGAGACCTTTCTACTTTCTCCAATGAGCTTCTAAAACCATTGAGTTGAGTGGGGGAGAATAGGTGGATGATGTAGGGACATAATTTCAATGCTTTAGCTGACTTCTGAAAACAGGCATTTTCACATGTGCCATAACATGGTATAGCAAAACACGAAACTGACAATGATGGTTGCCATGCTCAATAGGCATCATATAAAGAATATTTAGGAAAACACTACCTTGCTGAAACTCTCTTCCCAAGAAAAACTCCATCACACCTGCTTAAAATTATCTAATAAATTGAAAAACTCTGTAGCTAAATTCACAACTGTTCTTGAGTCACTATGTCATCCCTACGTTTAGGTCCATACCGTGTATGCCAATCATTTTGTGCTGAAAGTTTCTGCCAAGTCTTATGTCTAGCACACACAGAACATTTGGTCTCCTGAGAGCCTGGGCTTCAACATTTAATGATAAAAAAACCTTATTATTGCTACAGAACTGATTAGCACATCATTACTTAATTTAGAACTTAATTTAAAAGAATTACATATATCTTCTTTGATAAATCTGTTCAGCTGTTTGTTCTTTCCTCCAATTAAAAACTGGAGATTAAAGGAGAAAATCTGTGATACAAGTTCCAAAGAATCATGCACATCTGTTAGTATATATTCACATGTTCTTGAATATTACAGATTTTAATCAAATTCTTCATAACAAAGCCTTCAAAACAAATGAACTGTGAACAGTTATTTGCAAGATCCTCAGAGTAACAGTTTGTGTCTAAAATGTTTTTAAAATACTTCACAGTTTTGTGGCACTGTAGCCACACTAGTGTGAAGCAAAGGAGACCAGTGCACAAAATAGGAAACAGTGAGGAGGATCAAAGGACAGTTACAGTCTGAAAACTAACTAACAATGTCATTTGAGGTTCCATATTTATTTAATCTCTGTGTTTTCCAAATCAGAATTTCAGTTTACAAGCTGTTGTTTTCCAACTGCCAGGCCTATAAATCTGAAAAACAATTTGGATTCTACACAGTCATTGTAAATGGTCTGCATTAAGAAGTTAGTCTAAAATTGTTTTATAGCATTTCCACCAGAGAATAATTTCTCTCTCTCTCTTAAAGCTATCAGGACAATGGTTAGTATGAGTGGAGAATACTGGAACAGAGCATGCAAATACACAGAGAATGCAAGAAGTTACCAATTCTCCATGCTGAACTGTGCACTCTTTCCTAACATCCTCTATATAAAAACTACTACTGACAAAGAAATGCAAAGTTAAAAGACACAGATATGAACTCTTAGTATGCAATGTTATCAGTTACATGATGCGTTATTTGTCAACTGCATTCAAGGGATAGTTTTTTCAAATGCGGGTGAAAAAAAAGAACAGCAAACAAAAACCTCAACCAAAAATAAAAACCCAATACTAACTACAATTCTTCAACCAGTTTTTCATAAACTTAACTGCAACTCTTTCACTAACACTACTTTTAGAAAATATACTGAACAGAAATATACCACCACTTTTAACAGCAGGTTTATATACCCAAAAGACTTATTTTCTTGGGAAGTTATTGCCTCTAGAAATAGGCTTCCTTTCCTTTTAATCTTTAGAAGCTGAATCTTAACATTCCTAAATTTTTGGCATCTTGTGTCCCAAATCTAAGTAAGTTTAATTAGTTGCTGAAACTTGAATAAGCATTCTACTATCTTGGCATTTTTTTTCAAAGAGCACATCTATTGCATCTGGTCACGAATATATTTTTTAAAAATTGGGAGAGTTTTTACAAGCAAGTAACATGAAACATCATCTTCCACTTTCACAGAATTGGATTTGTGTTACAGATGCTCACAGTAGTAATCATTTGGGAAACCACCTTAATCTGTTTCAGGATAGCCAAGTCTGTGTAGAGGAATTTGATACTACCAAGATTTTTAAACAGGACACACTGCCATCAACACCTTTGTGGCAGATGAACTATTTTGGCAGTTTTATTTCCTGAATCAGAATCAAAATATCTTCTAGATTCTTAATCTTAAAAATTCATGTTTCTAAACTCAGCTTTAAGTTAATACACACAGACTATGACCTTTCAAGGGGAAGAGCATTACCGGTCATATCCTTCAGGTACCTGGTAGTCAAATAGTTCTTCTAGCCAATAAGGCTGCAGCGAAGAACCTTGGCTATTTTCAAAAAGAGCTTGTTACTGTTAGCAGCAGCATTTCACAAGAACTTCTAGTGAGACAGCCTGAATGAGACACACAAGGTCCTCTGGGAAAAAGCAAAGCAGACAATTTTTGAGGTGGCCTACTTTAAAACCACTTGCAAATTTCTGGAACATATATATATATATAGTTTTGCTTTGAAGTACATGATTTTGAGAAGTCCCAGAATAAGGTTGCTTAAATAAAAACATCCGAATACTAGTTCTCAGTTATGTTTTTCTACACACTTCGTTATTATGTCCCACAGCATTCTTGGGTTAACAACAATTTTACAGCTGGATCCTTTAAGATGAATGTTTTTACTCAGAGATTATATTAAAAGTTACCTTGGCTTCATTGCTTACAACAGGTTTGACAGGGAATTGAACTTCTGTGGCTTTTAATATCGTATTTTCTTGTAAGATATCTTGCTGTGATTGATTGTGGCCAAATGGCTGCAAAATAAGCACACGATTTTTTTCAGGAGATTTATCCAACTACTTTGAGTTCATAAATATTTATGCTATAGTATGTTGCAGTGTTAATACAAACTGCCAACCATTCTGCAAATAAAAAAGTTACAGGCAAGATTTTCTAATTTTTTGCAAAATCAATGTACACCATGAAAAAGTAACACAAGTAATTTTCCATGTAGATTCATGTCTTTATGAATGTAATTCACAGTCTACTGAGAACAGGCACCTACACTAAAACTCTAGATTTTCAAATCTTTTCCTTACCTTTCTACCATAAAGGCATTGGAAAAAGATTACTCCAACTGACCACACGTCAACCTTATTAGAAATCTTTGGTGGCTCTTTGCCAACTACAAAACACTCTGGAGGCAAGTACCTGGAAAACAAAATATATACTTCAGTCTGTAAGTATGGCATCACTAGAACATGGTCAACTATCAAACTGTACAAACACTTCAGCTACACATCTCTGAGCTTTGACAACTGTACAGTTGCCCTACAATCTGCATTCCAACACTTTACAACGCATCAAAACTGATGCTGCAGTTTTTGTACAGTTAGTCAAATAGAGGGGTCTATTTCACACAAGCACAAATACAAACATTTTTTACCTAAACCGCCAATTATCACTTTTTTTTTAAATTGGGACCCCAGGTTAAATGTGAACCTTAGCCATCTATCAAAGCAAAGAAAAGATGAAAGCCAAATAGGGCATTTTACAGCAAGGCCCGGTTAGGAATCCAAAACAACGCGGATATAGCTTAAAGACCCTTTACCCAAATTTTTAGTAAAAATGGTAACATTACACAGAGGAGTATATGATAGACAAAGGTGACTGTTATTTCTGTCCCCATATTCTGCAGAAAGAGAACTTTACTTAATGAAAGTTGAGTAAGTTCCCATGCCGTTCCTGAATTACAGAATAACTGGTGAAATGGAACTTCCTTTACAAAGCAAACAAAGCCTTCCAAATGTATTAATTTAAGTGCAGTCAAGTCTTATTGACTGCAATATTTAAAATTGAAAAAGGCAAAAAGATCTGTTAGGGCAACTACATAAGAGGTGCTCTTTCGTCAACAATGTGTAAGACTTAAATAGAAACTTGGAAGAAGTATTTGTAGAAATGGAAATTGGCAGAAAAATGAGATGAAAATGCAACAATTTTAAACAGTATCACAAACTCTCTTCTGGAATACTTGTCTACAATTCTGATTACAACAATCAAAACAAGTGATCTTAAAGTGATACAAATGCAAAGAAGGTTACTAAAATGATCTGAAGAATGGAGAGCCTACAGTTCAGGGGGAAAAAAAACTGAAGGCTATAAAAACACCCAGGAGCAAGTACTAGGAAGGGGCCACAACCTACTTGAGGGAGGACAATGTTGGTACAGGAACAAACAAGAATAAACTGGCCACAAACAAACATAGTCTGTAAATTAGAGGATTAAGTTTCTAATGATCAGAGAACCGAGGTTACAGAAGACACTTCAAATCAGATTACTGGGGCCAAAACACTAACTAAATTTAATACAAACATCTAGAAGTTTATAGAAGAGATTATATAATCTAACTGCCTGGGAAGGCAGGTAACTGACCCAGTGACTGAGGAAATCTCTTCCAGGGCTATGCTGCTGACAGTTTGTGCAATTTATTCTGAACAGACTCATTCCCAACCTCAAACTCACTCTAAGTATTTCCCTTCCTAATGAAGATTTTGGGCATTTGAATTAGAAATGCAGAGATTCATCATGAATCTATAATGATTACAGATCATTGCAGCACCACTAGTGCCTGAGGCATTCTAGATGCACTCCAAAGGCCAAAATTTTTCTGATATGTATTCCTAAAAGAAAACCTTTAAATAGGTAAAGCATTAAAAAGAGTAGCAAAAGCCTAACACTTCTAAAATGCTTCAACTTGAGTAATCATTTTTTCACAGCATGTGCACAGTGGCATTTGTGGAAGAATATATGTTTCCTTTTCTAAAAACTCTGAAGGAAAAGGCAAAGACTTTATTACATGCAACTCCTGAATATGGGAAGAGGTGCAAAGCAAATGGTAATGACACTGGCTTCTCTGTAGAGGAAATGACTTGTAACAACCTGGCCAATACAGGATTTCAAATCCGCCCACCCTGACACAGCCAGCACATACCCAGGCTCAAAGAGTTACTGTGCCATGAAAAACCTACATCTTTAGAGACCAAATTCTAAAAACAGATTTTCTGTAAGCAGTGAAATGCTTATTGTCATTCTTATGCTTCGGCAGCTCTAAAACTCCAGTGTTTTGGACAAGCATGCAAGTGCACAGAAAAAATAAATCACAGCTGCTGAGCTGTCATTAACCTTTAGGAAGGAAGAGTGAATACTCTTTTGTCCTAAGGACATGACCTGTTGGTAATCTCTGTTCTACAATTTCCAAGTACCAAGCACCCACACTTAATCATCACAGCTCTGTCAAATGTCTTCAACCACTAGCAGCCAAAGATTAAATACCTGCTTCTTCAGAGGAAACCATGTTTCTAAATCACAGTGATCACCTCCACATTTTTCATATATATATATCTATATCTATGTATCTATATAAATATATAGATATATACGTATATAAATATAAATAAATAAATAACACACCAACTCTCTTATTTTACTTGTTCTGTTATTCTTCTAACATTTGGGAATATCAACATCATAGTACTGCACAAAAACCTTTGTCATCCATGTTAATATTGTTAGTCCTAATTGTCTCTGCAAACTGGCTTTATAAGACAGCATTTATAGAATTTGAACAATGATCCAAAGTCTAAACAGCAGTATCAAACCAGGCCTTACCAGTAAGTTCCTGCTCCCTGTGAAGTTAAATCCATTCCATCCACTCCATAGCTATCATCATCCATTATTTTGGACAGACCAAAATCAGTAATTTTTATTTCTCCACATGCTGTTCCATCTACAAGAAGGATATTACCTATTCAGGGGACAAAAAAAGAAAATTACTTCAAAAGAGCTAACAGAATGCTTTATTTTCAAAACCAGGTTCAATTTTCAAGAACATGTAACTTCATGAGGGATAATTTTACAGAATCAAAATCATAGAACAGTCTGGGTTAAAAGGGACCCATGACCGAACCCACGACCTTGGTGTTATTAGCACCATGTTTGAACCAGCTGAGATACATTTATATAATCTTTACATCCTCAAGTCTAGAGTAACTTGGCTATGACAAGTTTCTGTGCAGTTTCAGGAATTCTCTAGGTTACCATCATGATCTGAAATGGCTCTCCCAGCTGGGAGCTGGCTGGTCAGCAAAGAAACACCAAAATGGAGAGAGGAAACACCAGAATGCAGCAGTATACTAGTTGGAATAAAGTTTCATTATTTTTCTGGCAGAACAAATCCTACACTACAGTTTTCACAGTTTGCATATGCCACAAAATTGTGCCAAGAAATTGCTGCAATCCTACAAATCTTACTCTGTGTGTTAAAGTTGTACAATAATTTCTTGATATAAAAATGATTTGATGAAGCTCCTCTGAGAACAAAAACTAATGAGACTAAGAATACATTCTGTACAATTTCATATGACAGGAGAAACCTATATGAACAGTTTATTACAGAGCAGAAAGCAAACAGCCTGGCACCAAGAATTACTTTACAAACCCCATACTTGGAAGTGTAGCAGATCAAAGCACACAAAGAATACAAGCATCATTCATGCAAGGTGGTAAAACAAAGGCCATGGAATACAGATAAATATTGTTAATAAAAATATATATTATTCATCGTAAAGAAAACTCTCTGTAAAGTCCTGTTTTGGAGTGCTTATGCTGGGATGCTGAAGGTGACTGATTATATATTTACAGATTAAAAAAAAATGGGAAAAATTAAATTATTTAGACATCAGAATTCCACAATTACCAGACAAGACTGAGCCTACTAATGATTTTATCATTTATACTGCTAACTACCAATGCATGTATCTATTAGCTATATGATTTTTTCCTATGAATTCAAATCAAAATAATGCAAAGTAGAAAAGCTGTAACAAACATTTTCCACAGAAAAGGCAGATGATTCTGGCAATGAAATTCCAAAGGAAAGTACATACTTTTTTCCAGTTGTTTACAATAATCCTAACACACAGAAGTTAACTTTGGCATTTTCAGGCATGAATTACAAACAAAATAAAGGATAAAAAATAAATTACATTTTCAATTATAACATTTCTCACCTGGTTTAAGATCATAGTGTATAATAGGGGGCTTGATCTCATTGAGATACCGTAGTGCATTTACTATTTGCATTACAATGGACCTAGCTTCTTTCTCTGACATCAATTTATGTTGCTTGAGATAGAAATCCAAGTCATTGCCTTCACAGTATTCTAACACTGTGCAAAACCTAAGGTAGAATTTAGAGACAAAATTAAAGAATGTATCATACTGCACAGTCAGAAACAGACATGACAACCTAGTTTCATTCTGACAAGTTTAAGAATGGCTGCTTGAATATCAAAATATATGAATGAAATTGTTAATAGAACACATGGTGTAACTATTAGCTTATGAAAACTGACATAAATTAGAACATTCATACTCACTAAAAGAGAGACTGCATCCATACTGATGAGAAATTTTTAAAAGCCTCTTTATTTATAGTAGACACATTTCTCAAAATCAAAATACCTTAACTATCCCTTAAGATGTGACACAATTTCATGCAAAGAGGTGCAGCCCAGTCACCAGGGGCTACACTTAGGCTAGTAATGATCCTGATGTCATTTAGTCTTGGAAACTCGTCTAAGGTATGGCAGCTTTTCGACGCTAGTCAGGTGTTGCAAAACACTCTCATCATCACCTTATAGAAGGCCTGTAATATTTAGCAGACAAAATTCTGCAACTAGTGTGGGGTTTTTAAAAATGTTTTGGCTGAAAGCAAGAACATACGTTATTTTTGTTCAGATACTCTTCATTTCTGTTTAGCTAATATACAGCACTAAAATCCTTGCCAAGTTCTACTTACGTATCTGTATCCAGGGAGAAGTAGTCATATAGTTTAACTATTCGAGGGTGATCCAGTTCTTTGTGTATTCTATACTCTCTGCAGGCATGTCTAAAAGAAGATGGATACATTAACCTTCTACAATCAACAAAATGCTATTAAGCTTAACATATGAAGCATAAGTCATTAATATTTACTTGTGATAGTTTTCTTTCTTTTCATCCCTCCAGCTTTTGTTAAGCTGGTGAATCTTCACAGCAGCATATCTTTGTTCATAAAGATCAAAAGCCTAAAAAAGAAATGCATGAATATGGGAAATTTATAACCAAAGGTGATAAAAATAACACCCAATAAAGTGAGAAAAAAAGCTGGCATGTAATTCACAAGTCTATTGACAAGGCTACTGTCATGCTACCTCCCTCCACAGGTTAATCGAAGTTTGGTCTACCCATTACAATTCTTCTACTTAATTAGATCCACTTTTGTCCCCCCAAAATTAAACATACATGGCTCAAAAATTAGATTTATCAGACTCAACAAACTCTACCTTGTATACTTCACTGAAGCCACCTCGGCCAAGTAAATGGAGTAACAAATACCGTTCATTCAACGTGGGGTGATCTTTAAATCTTGAAAGAAAAAAAAAATGTTTTATTCTGTTTAAGGTACACAAGTAGCATCTAAAATGTAAATCTCTTAGTATTACTCATCAAATTCAGTTTTCTTTTTAGAAACAACATATAATATGCTGAGCAACATTACACCACAAGAAATCTTATGGCACAACTATACAACATGACCAATTTCAGCACCTTTTGACTATTTAGTTTACAAATACTATCCCAACACTGTCATCGGAACAGTCAATCCTGGCAAACATTTTGTTATTTTTCTCTATTTTTTCTAAGGATAAGAAAAGCATGCTTAAATTTAAACATGTGATACATGGGTCTTTCTTTGTCTTGCCAAATTTTATTTAAGTCTCACACTTCATCTTTCTCGAACAGACAACAAGGACATTCTTCCAATTTCACACAAAACATGACCAGATATGTTGTATATTACTGCTTCTTTTTAACAAATGGATTTTATACAACACTAAGAAGTTAAATCAGAAAGAGCAATATGGGGAAAACACATGAAAGAACTATCTGCTCATACTCTAAGCAAAAGCAAAAAGAAAACACTTCTTCCAAATAAAAAATTATGCTGCCAGACCAAGAAAAAGGACCATACTCTCGCTCCTGAAATATACAGAAGACAAAATACATTCTTCCATCCAATCAGAGGGAAGGGATCTGAATATTCATCACATTTTTAGTACAATGATGAGACAACTATACTCAAGAATCTAAGGCAAGCTGCCAGTTATATTCCGTAGAAAACTTTAAAGAAGTGCTTAGGGCTAGTCTGCCAATAGCTCATCCCATCCTTCCATATTCTCTACAGTTTTGGAAGTATGGTCATAGGTAGTCAAGTATTTGAGAGAAGATGCATATCCTTGCTTACTGTGCCCCTTTTAGAAATAAAACTCCCCTTTCCATTCACTATGAAGATACATATTTCAATGCTAAATAGTCTTTTTAAAGAAACCATAAACAGTAATTAATGCATTCAGTGTAGAAGAAAAACAAATTTAGAGGCAGCATCATTAAGCACTTGATGTCATGTGACCAGTAGCCCAATTCTTCTTTTTTTGGTCCTTCTATTACATGTGTACCTCTAGTAGAGCCAATCTTATGAATCTTACCACCTTCCCTCTCCACTGTTTTTGCTACTCTGTGTGGCTCTCCATGGCTCAGAATCTGCAACCCAATACCACGTGGGCTCCAAAGCCAGACAGGGAAGACCTAACCACACTCTCAATTTGTCCCGTTACTCCAGTGCAGTTGGAAACATACAAGTTTACCCATGGGCAGATGGACTTGTTGCTAGAACAAGAAAATGGGCTTTGCTTTACACCACAGCTGGAAGCAGAAACCCCAACAGTATTTGAGTCAGAATGCAACAGCTGCTTTGCCTGAGCATCCTCTCCCTTACCAAACAGCCACATTGCCAGGACATGATAGGAAGGACAGCAGAGGCCACAGACCTAAATTACTTCTCCATTGCTTCTCCTACATGATGACTATAAGCTGTGGCTTGGCTACTTGGTAAATACTTGTCTAAGCTCCCATAAAAACATGAATACACAGTTTAAAGCTTTTCATTCTGTACCATAAAATGTGTTAGCATTGACTGCAGTATTTTGCTTGTCCATGTCCTTTAACTGTTTTCAACTGCAACTGTAATTTGGACATTCTTTGCCCCACATATGCAGTATTTTCCTAGTCAAAGCCTGTCATTTTTCTGTGCCATTTATTCCTTATTGTTGAAGGACCCTTTTTTTAAAAAACTTAAACCTGTTCTAATGCAAACACTGAAGATTAAAAATGATTGTCATTTAAACTGCTTGTTTTATTTGTTGTAGGACATTTATTTTAAAATAATATATTTTTTTTTTTTTTAAATATATCATACATTTTTAAAAAGAAAATACTCTGCCATCAATACGTAAGTATCAACACCCATTATTCTTCATATCTAAACCACAACATCAATTTAGCTATCAATTAGCACTAAAGCCCCATGGTAACAAAAAATTTCTGTATGACTGCATAGTAGGTACCATCAGAACTGTTAGGCACAATTTCACGTCTTTTTCTTTTAATGTTTAAAAGCGTTAGTATATGCATAATTCTATTGCATCTAAAAAATAAAAAATAAAATCCTGAAGGCTTAAGGCTACTGTTTCATAAACATTTCCTAGTGCAGAAAACGAGAAGTCCAGTCCCACCATGTCCTTCCCCCTGGCTCATTCCACCCTTGCACTGCCCTCTGTCCTCATGGCAGCATTAGTATCTTTGCAACTGGGGCAAAGAACTAGACCAGGAAATTGATCCTGGATTAAAATTAATCCAGAAAAATAAACCACAGGAGCTGGTTTTAATTTGGACCAATTTCCAGCATCAGTACAGGAAAGAAATGCAAGCATGTGAAAGAAAACAGGGGTAAGTAGCCAGGGAGAGGCAGAACCAGTTCCTTTAAAGCAACAGTGCCAGCTAGAAGTGTTGGTGAAACTGTAGTGTCTGTATCTGTCATCATGGAAAACATACTTAACTTTCTAAGTTACATAATTATTACTTTCAAAACTACACAGTAACAGTTCATATTATGTAGCAATTTAACATTGTGATACACTGCCATTTAAGGTGAAATACAAAGTAGCAACAGAATACAGCTTTTTCCTGCTATGTACCTATACCTAGTAGGAATGAAATCACAGTGCCGCAAAACAAACTAATTTTAAGTGCAGCACAAAATTGCTGCTGGTGCATCAAACCTTCC
Organism: Eulacestoma nigropectus; assembly: GCA_013397775.1. Lineage (NCBI taxonomy): Eukaryota > Metazoa > Chordata > Aves > Passeriformes > Eulacestoma > Eulacestoma nigropectus. The sequence continues at coordinate 1,127,044 of VZTE01004150.1, forward strand.
TGCCATTTTCTTGCATTATTGTCAGCTAAGTGAATTGCATTAAGTTGTCTCAAGTATTTTTTTAGCTTAGTAATATGATCTAGCAAGTTTCAGCTCTTCACTATATGCTGCGTAGGTATGTTATTTCTTGCACATTCAACAAAAACATTAATAAATTTACCAAATTGTAAGACATTTTATTAAAGTTTGAATAAATTCGTGTTTAAAATACATATATAAACACAGAGATATATAAACACAGAGAACACAAAAAAAATTATGAACAAGTCTCTCTTCTAAAGGTAAAATGTGATAGTAGAGAATTACTTTAAAAACAGACGTGCAAAACTAAGACAGTAAAGACTCTTACTGTGAATTATCTTCATTATTTATTCTTTTCAGTTCTCTTATGTGAAGATTCCTAACTCTTTCCAAACGCTCAAGTTCTGCTTGTATTTCAGCTTCCTCCTGCAAATGAAAAGAAGGAAATATAAAAGCTCATTTACTTCCCATTTGAAAAGGGTATTTTTACCCCTGCATCAATACTAGTGGTGATGGAGGAACATTACATTAACAAAACCCTGCTGAACTAGAAGAAAGCACTGCTTTTCTGTTAAAGCCAGAAAAATTCAGAAAGATAAGGCAAAAGCCTGTTTCAAGAAATTTTTCTGTTCATGAACCCACAGGTAATGGGATGTTCATGGTTTTGTTCTGCACTGTAGGGATGCTATCTGAAATGAGAGGCAGCTGGGTTTTGTACCTCAGCCAAAGAGATAAATTATCTGGGAAGCGGTCTGAAATTGATGTACAAAAAAAGAAAAAACTGAGATATGGGCAATTATAGATTCTGTACAAACCGACAGATTAAGAAAAGACATTTAAAATATTTTAAGGCTGAAGTGCAAATCAAGTAAAAGAATAAAAGAACACATCATTACAGCAGAAACATTCTTAAAGTGCTGATACAAGACACCAAAACCAATCTAATTTGAATAGATTTTTCCATTTGTATCTTATTAAAATTACAAACGAAGTATGTGTATTGCATAAGATTTTAAGTGCAACTTCAAAAGAAGCATGTCAGGTAGGAACACATTCCTTAACTAATTTCAGCACTTGATTTTATCTCATCTTTATGCTATGCATTAGGAAACAATGAAATAATTATTTATTCAGGTCCTCTAAAATCGTAAAGAATTCATGAAGCCCACAGGTTGTGGAAACCTATGTATCTATACTCAAACTGAAACACATACTCATTGAAAGATATTGTAGACAGGGTTATATTAATTTCAGAGTTAATGCCTCTAAAACTGGAAAATTTGAAGAAAGGGGAGACAAGATTAGTCCATATCAGAAAGCTCATAATTATGGCATTATTTTAGCTGAAAAGGAAAAAGAAGGCCTGGCATCTGATACATATTTTTTTTAGTAGCAGCACCCCTCATCATCTCTTGTTATTTTGGCACAGCCTTTTGCACAGCCACATTGTATATCAAACTGGAATACTAATCAATCTTTTCTTGAAGAGAAAAAACAACAGAAGAAAGAAAATAAAAAAAGAAACTAGCATCACAAAAACAATACGTATTTGTATTTTGAAAGAAGCTAGATCAGTCCTCCAGTTTATTCTCTGACTGTACAACCTAGTGGTGCTGGTAAAAGCAACAGGGCAACAAGCCATGGCACAAGGGGATGGAGGCAGAAGTCAGCAAGGTAGAGAGAAAATGCCATAAAGTTAGTATTTTCATAAACCTGTATCCTGAAGCAACACCTGCATTTGTATGATCTAAAACACATATTAAATGACTACATGTCCAATGAATTGAGGAGTCTGGACTAGATGATTTCAGTAGATATTCTGAAACCATCCCCCTAAGCTGTGGAAAAAACTTCTCATCCCAGAACAAGACATGAGATGAACCTCCATTCAGAAAATGAAAATCAAATTCCTAGTAATTTAAAAGCTGGACTAAGTAGCAGTAATCTGCAAGCAGATCTGGGTGGACCATTTATTCTTCCTAAAATACAATGTCAAGAGTATATAAACAGGTTTTTTTCCTGTTTATATAATGTTAAACTCTTTTTTCTATATTTAGATGCATCCCTGCAGTTTTCTGTTAAATACCCTGAAATGACAGGTAGTTCCTCATAACCCAGTAGTCCTTTATAAAGAATATGAGTCCTTCTCCCCTCACTTAAACACAATATTGTCTATGTTCTTCCCAAAGGCTGACAAAAAAAAAAAATCCATCAGTTATGCCTCTTTTGGACCTTTTTGTTCATATATTATGCATTTCAGTGGTTCTCAAAATGTGGTTCATAGGCCAATGTTAGTCCAAAGAGAACTGGCTGGTTGCATTGTTTCCAGCTGTTATTTAGGACACTCAGGCTGTGAATACCTTTAAGCAAGAACGAACCAGCTTAGCTGCCTCAGGTCACTGCTATATAAAAGGAAGTGAGAAAACAAGAGCCTCTCTCCAGGACCAAAGCAACTAGCTGGAAAAGAATTTCCTGGGTAGCAGTAGGAAAAGAAAACTGGTGGTGGCAGCATGTACAGGGCACCAAAAATAAGAACACATCTCAAGAGTGAAAAGGAAGAGGAGCAGTCTACAAAACAGCATATGCTGAAGGAAGGAAGAAAAAAAATGTAAATAGTGAAGAAGCACAGGGAAGAAATACAACCATGTAAAACAAAGGTAACAAAATTGTTACCTTTGTTAATGACAAAATCTGTATCACACATAAGAATTATAATGTAAGAATGTATTTTTATCATTTTTTTCAGATATACTCAAATATGACTTGCTAAGAATAACATTTGTTTCCTCTCTGGCATTTAGTCAAGGAATTTCCTTCTTTTGCGAAGTACTCCAGCACTGATGCTCAAGGTGAAACCAAAATTCCAGTATTAAATAACCATGCAACAGCTTATTTCATCTATCATTTGAAATTCCCATTAGACTTCCATAAAGTTAAAGCATGGAAAAAACCCTACAAAATTTCCTAACAGAATTTCATGTGAAGCTGGAGCTTCTAAACCATTAACAATGAAGAACTATGTGGGCAGTCTACTTCACTAGTGCCAGCAAATTATATGCAGATTTCCTACTACAGATTCAAGTACTTTCCTGTCATATTCTTTAGAAACAGCTGCAGCTTTCTCATGGGGCCCAGTTCAGTTTATTATAGTAGGATTTATAACAAGTGGCTTGTACATTTGAAGAGAACAGGTCTGAAAAAGACTCTTGCAACATTTCAAGGGGAAAAACACTATGACCTGTTTTGACTCAACAACTCGGGAGCTACTACTCAGCAGATGTAAGTACTTTTCTTTAAATCTCATTGAGGTATTTCTGTCTGTATCAACTGCTGTTCCTTTTTACAGGTTATTCTTCAAAATCTTTGCTTGAATGAGCAATAGTTTCTTCATATAATAATTAGCTCGCTACACAGATTTATTAGAATGATAGGCTTCAAGCAAAAAGTTTTTTCAAAAGTCGAAGACTAGAGTAAGATATCTGACTGCAAAAATAATTTAAGACACAGAGAAAAGATTTTCCATAAAAGTAGGAAAATTGTATTCTCTTGTGATAGGTAATATGCTAACTGATAGCAACTGAAGTGAATACTGCAGATGATGAAAATGTTATATTAATTCAGAAATACAAAGCTTGTGAATTGGACCTTTTTAAAGGCTAAAAAACAAACATAAAAAGCCCATACATCAAACTTGGCTGGCTCACTGAGCTCTGAAACGAGAGCTCAGAAAGTGGAAGGGGAAGAGCAGGATTGACAGCATCACCACTGTTAGTACTCTTAGAAAGATTTAAGGAACCAGTACAGTGTTACACTGGATGGACTCACTACTGCTCTCCTGTAATCCCAGTGTTTATGAAAAGTTGCACAGAAACAAAAGGAAGGCCACTATTAGGCATAAAGCAGTACAGCAATTTTAGTATTAGGTTTTTTAATCAGACGGCTCTCAACAAGCTCTCTCTTTATTTTGACACTACCCATTTTTATGGGTTTGGTTGTGATTAAAAAAACATACCTTTTTGAGATGTCCTAATCGAAGTTTGAAAATTTCTTCCTGTTCATGATACTCTGCTAAAGTCAAACTGAAAAATGAAACAATCATGTAATTATAGCTTTTATATTGTGGCCAACAAAACAATAGCATTTTTACTTAAAAACTACAGTATATCCAGGATCTTGTTATTTACTGTCACTAGAAGTACTACAAGTACATTTTTTAACCATCTGAACATTTTGGATGTCATTTCAGGGTCAAAACATACTTAAAGAATGCCTGTGTCTGGTATTCTGCAATATTAACTGCCTCTCCCACAGAGCCATTTCTGTTCTTCCAGATAGCCTGTTAATTACCTAGGTGCATCTTGAATCATATCACCACCCCAGTTTTTAGCTGATGCTACTCCACTGCTTGGTTCTCAACTCTAACACATTCAGAAATTAGACAAGAGTGGTAACATGGGATTTCTGAGCTGTGATTTACAGAAGGTTGTGCAAAACCATACATTTCAAGTTCATTAGCACTACATTTTGCATGAAACCATAAATTCAGCTTTGAATTCACACGTGACTCTCTCGCTTGTTCTCTTTTCATTTTCCTTTTCTAAACAATTTCTGGCTACAAATAATTCAGTGGTCCCTCACTGTCTATAGACTTGCTTGGACATAAAGTCAGTTATCATGCAGAGAATCTAGACTGTTTGCACAGATTAGTAACTAAGAAACCTGCGAACTGTCTGCATGCAGTATCCACCTGATGAACAAAAAAGACAAACCACCCAAAAAATAAACCCAAGACACTTCAGTTCCAGATAAGAAATCATGCACATATGAGGAAGAGAAACAAGGGATGGGGAAGTAGAAAGAGGTATGGCCTCCTTGAAAGGGTTCATACAAATCCCTACAAAAGAAATTAAAATTACACTTTTTATTGTTTTGCCTAGACCTAATACTTCTTGCATGAAAGCTAAGACTCATGGTATAATATGATCTCACAAAGTCCATATTTCTGTGGGTTCAACTACCAGCTGGGAAGATAGCTCCCAAGGTGGTTAGAAGGCTATACATGCTATTTATATTGCAAGTCTGAGGACTAGAATGTCTTGAGAATCACCAGTAGTTTTCCCAGAGGTGAGGGACACTAATTCAGATTTTTCTTACAGCAAATGCCAACCAACTTAAATAAAATTCGCAGAAGTCTAATAGACTATAAGACTTCTTCCTCCCTTTTAAACTTCAAGTTCACCACAGTCTTCAGAATTCTAACACCTGTAGTTTTATTGTGTCTCAAAAGTTGTTGATAAAGGAGTACATCTTTTTCAGATAAAATCTGATGGTTCTGAAGCTTTCATAGAGACCTTTCCATTCTTGTTATTATAAATATTGAATTTTGCTGCCCATTTTCTGATTTGACCACGACAGAAAACTCATTCAACCAAATCTCAGCGAAATTACTGAGGGTTTTTTTGACCACAGCATCTAAATTTTCAAGAAATCTAAAACAGCCTCACAAGATTGTATCTTATCAGCCTTCTGGGTCTCTAACATAGAAAACACTCAGATCAGGCAACAAAAGCACCCATCATCACATCCTGTCAGAATCTGAGAGGGAAGCAATCATTTCTTTTAAGACATGTCATACAGAGTTACACTGCATCTTTTTTTCTTACTGGAATTCAGAGCAGTCTTTTATTACAGTCAATAGACATCCTCAAACACTCTGAAGGCAATGGAGGGAGGAAATTTGTCCCTCCAAGAAAGGCAATAGGTCTCTCACCACCAGATTTTGGGACTTAACATTTATATTCTTTTCCTAGCAGAATCTCCTCTGGGTTTAGACAATGTATGCTACATCTTAAAAGAAGAGGCATTAAAGCAAATGTGAAATGGGGTGTCTCAATAGCTAGGAAAGCTGGCAATGCACTTGGACTTTGTACAGTCCAAGCAACAGCAAGAAATATAAGAAACAAAGCTCTAATTCCTGCTGTAATACATCTGCTACCACTATCAACAAGATCAACAAGACCATGCTAGACAACTGACAACAATATGCCTGACACTTTTTCAATACTTCTATTAAAACAGCCAACTACTCTAATGTGGATTAAGTTCTCAGTTAAAAAGGATCAAGGATCAATGCCAATGTGTACAAGGTTGAATATTGTTGCTTCCAGGTTCTTGTCTACAGTATAAATTACAGGTTTGTGTATTTCCAGAAATGCAGACAGTAAAGTCTGTCTTTCTCGGGAAGAAGAGTAAGTATTTAGGTGGCTTTGCAAAGCTGAACCACCAGTAAAACACACTCAAAATACGACGTTTATGACATGACCTACCAGAACTTTCAGTGAAAACAGAGTCCTAAAACCACAGATCCCCTTAAAAACTAACATAATACTGAAAATCTGGTCCTTTTTATAAAACCTGAGGTGTCCACAAGGAGCTGCAACAAAGTGCCTAGACAGCTCTAGCGAGTATCGCCTTTCAAAAAGTCCTGAAATAGCCCTCTTGGGCACAGAGCACAACTTGGACGTCATATTGAAAACATTAAGATTCAAAGTCACTCTTTCCATGTTTCTATGCTACAACCCAATAAATGATTGTTTTCCATTTTTCTATTTCCTTACAAATCTAACTATTAGAAGCACAGCATGTTTCACAGCAATCTAAAACTGTCATTACTGACCACCACATTTCGGAGAAAGGCATATAAAACACAGAGCTGTACACAGATACAGTCACTTTGGATTTCGTTAATTTACTTCTGAAAAACAAAACTTTATTATCTCATACTTGGAAACACTTTTTATCAGGAGTTTATTTATATTTATCTAAAAATATACTGTACTTTTTATTAAAATAGCACACAACAAACAGCAGTAAGCCAGTAACAGTGTGCATACTGTCTGTTTTCTGGCTGTAGGCCACCAGTCCACTGCACAGTCTGAAAACATCCTACCAGCCTAGAGACTGCTCCCCATCAGCCCACCACTTTCCACCTGCATCCACCCACCATACCCTTTGCAGGGCAGTGCATGCTGGAGGCACCTTTTGAAAACAGAATTACAGAACCACAAAACGTCTGGGTTGGAAGAGACCTTAAAGATCATCTAGTTCCAACCCTCCTGTCATGGGCAGGGATGCTACCTACTAGATCTGGTTGCTCAGAACACCATCCAAGGCACCTACAAGACACCACAGTTTCCTGCAGAAGGGGTTGCTCCTCCATCACCTGAGACACACAGGTCTCATCAGACATGGAGGGAGAAAGGTTGAGGAGCACAGGGTAGGGATGTCAACCAGAAACAAGGCTGCTGCCATCTTAAACTGGATAGTTGGACCTGGGGTTAATCTGAGGAGCACTGGGGAAGAAGGGCAGCTGGGAACAGTTTGCATGAATTAACATGGCAAGTCTGCTCCTGACTATGATCTTTTCTGCACAAAATTACTGTACAATGAATGCTGTATTTTAACTGCAGCCAAATAAACTCTGAAACACGTGCAATTAATTCCTGAAATTCCCCAAAATGTGCTGGACATATTCTGTGTATGTAGCATAATTCTCCTGTGATATGTAGGGCCATGATGTGCCACTTTTACTTATTGCTGGATAGCGTTCCCGGCCTGAAAGGCTTGACTACCACCAATTCAAACTTTTTTTTTTTTAAATTAGCAAAAATAGGCCTTTTAGACTCCGATGTTTTCACAACCAAATTTCAAAGGTTTTGACACAATATGCATAGGTAGACATAACCAGTCTTCTCGTCACTTCTTCCTCACAAGTTCAGACAAAACCTGTTTCTATGATCAAATTCTTTTACTAGTGGGTACAGACAAGACAAAAAACCCAAACTAGCAATGTGTTCCTTGGTTTTCACCATGATCACGCCTGGTACATTTACAAGCATCTCTCTTCCTACCTCTTCCCAGCTGGAAAATCATCCTGGATACATAGGCATAACAGAATGCAGCCATGCTCCCGAACAGTCATATACACATCCAATACAAGTTTTCTGGCTACAATTTCTGAAGCTCTCTCTTGTGGTCCAAGCTTATTCTCACTCCACTTCCCCAAATTTCTACAAGGACGATCAAACTTCAACCAAGTCAAAAGCTTTCATGACGTCTCTTCACCCATTGTTTCCATTTTTGCCTTAGAAAGAGACTGCCTTAGGAAAGGAGATGTCTTTACTTGTCCAGTAATGCCTGGACACATTGTTGGCACTTTGGCCTGAAAAAGTTCCTGAAAATATTTTTATTTGTTCCATACAGAACAGAATGCTCCTGCTAAATGATGCATTTGTTCAGCCACAGTAACAAACCCTGCCAGCTCTCTCCGCTATCCTAGTGCAAATTGCATGCAGGGACAAGGACACATACAGACTACAACAGAGGAACTGGGAAGCACTTGAAGAGGTGACTGGGAAGTGAATACAACTGAAATGGCTGAAGCTGCAGAGGAAGGATTTCACCATCTAAACCAAATAAAACATTGCTCCTAGAAGTAATTGTCTCGTGAAATAACAGCTGCTTCAAAAAAGTGAGGACTAGCATTACAATCTTACAGAATACTCTCTCATGTCTCCAAAGATTTTGGAATAGAGTTTTCAAACAAATTTTTTTCCAGGGCTAAGAAAGCAACCTCTATTTCAAATAAATATTTTTTCTTTAAATACATTTCAATTTATTTGTTTCACATAAGACTAATAAAATTACTTTGCTCAGTACAAAAAAGAACTCCCAAAATTGAGACTACTTTTTAGTTTTGGCTTAGGCCACAAAAAGGGAAAGAACGATGGAAAACCAGAACAGTGTTTAGACTCATCTGTTCCATGTTAGTTGAAACACCAAGCCACCATTCACTCACAAGACACTGGCAAGCTGGCCACTTTTAACCCAGTAACTTCAGAGCAAAAATTCTGCTTTTACATTTCTATCAGAGACCACAGTATATTCAGCTAAACTAAAACAATGCCCATATTAAGAATGTCTCAGGCAACACCTTCACTCTGTTTCAAAATAGTTGACATCTGTTTGCAGAAAAAGCTTCAATGCTACTGATTGTCACAAAGCTATAGATCATTTTGTCTTGTCAATACCAGAAGCTGAAGGTATTTTTTAAAGCAAACAGTGAAGTGGTAAAAACACCTAGTAATAACCACTAGCAAGCTGTTTGTATGTTTAAAATAGACCTGCCAATCACTTGCATATATGTTGTCTAATTCACTACTGGTTTAGTTCATTAATCTCAAGCAGCTCTGCATTTCCTCATGCCTCATATAAACAGAACTTTTTCCATTTGACTATACTAATTAAGATCATTACTGCCAAAGTAATGTAGAAACAGTGATAAGCACAATGTAATAGGAGAGAATTACATAGAGCACATGACAAATATATTCTAAAATGGAAGTGCACAATGAATCTTTTCCCAAAATACACAAAACATTTAATTCTCTACTGAGAAGCAGAAAGGAGTCAACACATATTACTACTATACAAAGTTATAGCAAATCCTAAATACAAAAAACCCCTTTCAAGTAAAGGCCTAAGAGCATAATATGGCTAAATGATTTTGTGATCTCAGGATGCATTACAGATCTTCTCAAAGATCTGAAACAAAATTTATAAGCTTACTATATGGGCAAGTAATCTCATATCTAGATTATATAATGATCAAATTATGATACTTAAAGGCAAAACAGTTTTGATTCAATAACTGCTTATGTTCATGCTAGCATTAGATACAAAAGGACAATTTTGATTATTGTCCTGGTGGTTCCATAAAAAGCAAGCATTTTCATGTGTCATTTAACACTTAACTAGTTAAGCCAGATGAAATGAAAATTCACAAAGTCTTCAGCAAATTGGAAATTATTTAATACCATGTAATACCAGAAAATATTCCCAAGTTTATTACCAGGAATTCATCTTGTCCCACTTAAAAATTAGAATGTTGTCTGTATTTTCCCCCAGATTTATATTTTATCATCTCTCAAAGAAGCAGTAAGATTTTGGGAATAAAACCAGCCAAAAGCTAGCAAATAAAAATTTCTGTAAATTTTCAGGTATTTTCCATTACTTAAATGTTACTTTTAATAACAGGAGGGATTACATTCAAACATACAGGTATTTTTAACACAACAGCAATATTTACTGTGCTATTCAGAAGTATTAGTTATGGTCTGAGAAGCAACACAGGCACTAAGCATTACTAAAAAGTCACAATGAGCAATGACCCTTCAGCTCTCTACCAAAACACAAGTAATGCTAACCAAGATTTGCTTACATTGCCTTACTACTGTGTTTTCATGATATTTTTGTCACAGCAAAACTTCACAATGTGAATTTTAAGAATGATGCATTATGCAAAACACATGCAGCTGTCTTCAAAGGGATGGTCCAAATGTACATATTTTGCAGATCCAACTAGAGCAATTTATATACCCTCCATCCCCAGAGGTATAAATTACTGTCTCCACACGGGAGAGGTGACAGGTGACCATGCTCAACACAGGTAGCTTACTTCTGCAAATTAAAACAGATTAATTTGCTAGTCTTTTTAACCCTAATTATTTACTTTTTACTTAAAAATAAACTAGGAACAGATACACTATCAGCTGCAGCCTCTTAGCATCAAGGGCAGTAACTAATATCTTGAAGCAGCAATTTCATAAAATATTCAAATTAAATGTCAAGAACACATTTTTGTGTGCCTTGAATTATACCCTTTCTGTCTGCAGGAAAAAAAGGTCCCCAGAAAAAAAGAGAGTTCTATATTGAATTGAGAGTTCTCAATTTTTATGTTTCAATGACAAAAAATTTCAACACTGTCAATATGTGAAATGAGATCAGTAGTTCTGACAGTTGGTCTCAGGATGCAGCATTCAGAAGGGGGAAAAAGACATTCTTTCCATTTGTTTTAAGACGTCTTCAAATACTAGAGGCTGAAAAAAGCTTTTTTTGTCAACTAAATACCATTATATGGAAAAAAAAAAATCTCTAACTAAAGGAGGTGCTCTTAACCAAGGTGGATAAAGAAAAGTTCAATTGGTGTCAGCGACATTACAAGACTAAGAAGCCAGGATAAGGACACTTCTGGATCAGGATAACATAAAGAACATTGCCTAACCCCAGAATGGGCCCTTCTCTGGTGACTTTACCAAAAATAAATTGCGGAATTGTACAACAACTTCATAGACAGTGGTGCAAATTTCCCTAACATCAGCAAGTCCTTAGTGAGAATATAGCTGCTGAATATACTGAGTGTCTTTTTATGCTGTTATTTGAATAGAACACATAGAGACAATATCTGAGAATTTATGTAAAAGACTGATTGAAATGTTAAACTTACAGCTGTGGTAAATTGGGTCTAACAAAGGGATCGTTTTCTGCCCCATTCACAGCTTTATTTTTCCTCTGCTTGGGTTCAGAATTGGCAGATGGTGCCTGAGAATTATTTGTAGTTGGAGGCTTTCGCTTGGCCAGGAGCTTTCTTTGCCTTTCAATGTCTTCCCTTTGTTGATTCACCCACTCTTGCTGCCTGTAAACCCCAAAAAAAGCTTTATTAAAGTTTCGTCAATTTGCATTTTTTAAAGAACTATCTTTTTAACTGATAAGGCATTTAGAAGTTTTAGAAAACTTACTGTACATGTGAAAATGTTTCCTAGGAGAAAGAACACCAGTGTTCTTCATGAGGTGGAAAAATTTTGCTCAAGTTATGGCACAATTTACTTTTTATATATAGGGTGGTCTCAGGGGGTTTTGTTTGGTTTGGTTTTTTTTTGGTTTTTGTTGGTTTGGGCTTTGTGCATGTTTGTTTTGGGGTTTTTTTGTTTTGTTTTTGAAAGTGTTATGCATGACTTCTGCACTAGAAAAAGAAAAAAAAAATCTGAGCTGGTGGATACCTTCTTTTATACCATAAAAACCACCCCCTGACAGCATCAATAGAGAGTACCTGATTTTTATAGGCCAAATACGGTATTTGATCTGGCCATTCCCAAATAAATCATCAGTTTGGTTGTATGGTAAAGGATTACAGCTTTTATGCAAAACACATCTTCAGACTGTTTTTAAGACTGTTGAGAAAAACAGTGCCCTAGGCAATCCCACAATGCTAAGACTGAACACTGCTCTTCAAAAACTAGAACCTTGGTGAGTTACCTTTTAAAATATACGTATCCTTCTATTTATATATCTGTATCTCCAATGAATCAGACTCATTACCAACGAACACCTCTGGAAGCACTGCATAATTATTTTACCACCATCTCTGACAGTCTTGCAGAGTCCTTTTCCTTGGCCCCATCTCTGCTGAAACACCTGCTATGGCAGCTCTTTTCCAGGTGGATGTTCTCCCCCATCCACTCGCACTAGACCCCATCTGAGGCTGCCAGATTTGTCACTGCTCCTTCACAGCACTAAGGAGTAGAATGCCTGAAAAAGCTGCTGCCATGAGGATGTGCAGGTGGCACCTATGTGACCAGTGAGAAATTCACAGACCTCATCTGTCCAAGTGACCACCGGTCATACATGGTTAGCTTCCTGAAAAATCACTGATTTAGTTTTACAGCTCTTTCTATCAGCTGAGTTGAATAATTATGTGCTGCTTATTTACTACATTCATGCTTTTCTAAAGATAGTCAAAACAAAGTGAAACCAAACTGTTTTTTAAAGACACAAAACCTTAGCATTCCCTCAGCTGACTAATGGAGTTCTATACTCTATTCTCAGTCTTCAAAAGGCAAAGCAAACTACAACATATGAAAAGCTGCTTCAATCCTAGAACATTAGTAATAGAAAAATCCACTAGAGGGAAGTAACCATTAGTGAGAATTTTAAGAACTACATTGACTAACTTCACAAGATTTTGAAATGCAAAGCCATCTGTCCACTGTTCAGTAAATGAAGCACCATGACGAACTGTTGTAAAATGCCCCAGGCGTAATCTGTCTTGCATGCTCTTCTCTCTGCTTGCCAGCTTCTCCTGTGTGCTCTAAGAAAACAACAACAAAAAAATTCATATTTAGTAACACTAAAGTGTTCAAAAGTCAATAAAACACTCAGGGTTTTTTCTCCTCCAACAGCCTTTTAAGGCAAGGATAAGAGGAGAGTAAATGAAAACATCTTGTAGTATTTACTCTATTTATTTTAATTTCTACCGAACTCAAGCATCTGCAGTTGTCAGAATCAGTACTATAGGATGATTTATGCACAAAAAAAATAACCTGAGTTTGGCTCAGTTTTCCTATAAAGTTTGCTGCTCTTCGTCATTAAAAAACTTTATTTGTAAATACAGAAAAATGGATGGAGTATAAGCATCATAGAGGATATAATAAAGATTCTAGCTGTACATGTCTACTACAACAAAGGAGCCGACTTAGATATCATAAAGAATGCACCTACTGTACCTCAGTATACCTGGAAACTTACTTCCTGGAAACAGAGCATCTATGTTACTACTTGTACCAAAGTGACCTGGGGCAGAGACCTCTATGTGGGAACGCACTGTGGGCAGGCTTAACTGCAATCAGATATTCACTTGCACTGACAAAAGCAGATGCCCTTCTTAGAACCAGCACTGCTACCACAAGCATCCTCGGGATGTGACAACCAAGCCTGCCTAGTGTCCTTCAGAGAGGAAAGAGCACTGTGAACACCTAATGCAAGGAAACCTCTTTAACTGTTACAAATGCTTGCTCCAGAAGAAATGTCTATGGTCCAAAATCACACACACACACACACACTCACAAAGTGAGAAGTTGTCAGAATTAAGGATCTTTTTGCAAACAGACTTACAGACTGAAGAAAGGCCTTTCACAAGAAACATCCCTTATGGTATTCTCAGTCTGAAGGTACCCATCTACTATCATGCCAAACAGATCTGATGCATCTTTTCCCTGCATTCCCCTCATGCTGGAACTTAAAAAGATCTGCAATAATTTATTTATGACATGCTAGTGAGGAAACTTTCCCTAATCCTCCAATGGCTCACTTTGTGCCATTGTATAGGACAGCAGCATCCAGCAGCTAGCACTAGGGAAGGTTCTTGGACTGTTTATCTTACAAATTTTTGTATCCTGATTTGTAATAACGTGATTTTCTATTAACTTTTTAAGATCTTTTTTTCGATGACACTATTTTAAAGAAGACAGAGAGAAACAGGGTATCCTTGTCTTCTAATAAATTGCTGCTAGTTTAAATATAATTGGCATGAAATTTCAAAAAAAATTATTTCATTAGTAGTAGTATGAAGGCAGTCATGTTCATTTCCTTTTTTCCATTAATTCTGAGCTAACATGGCATTTTATCATTTTACATCAAAAATTACCTTAGCCACTTAAGTATCTCACAAAGAGATATTACCCATCTCCTCTCCACGACAGATACATTCAAAAATTCTTTTACCCACTGTGATCTTACAATTTGTCCAGAAAACATGCTATATACTAAATTCTTACCTTTTCTGCTTTGCTATATCTTGAATAACTTACGATGGGTAAATCCTTAAATTAAAAAAGGTACATTTTCCACAATCTTAAAAAAGCTAAACATTTTATGTAGCTTATTCAGGTTTATAAAAATACTGCCAGATAGGATCATGGATATGAAGTTTCAATCTCAACCAACTCATGTGAAAAAGTTGAAGTGAAAATAAGGAATCATAATGGAGTTTTATGGCAATCTCTCAGCTTTTATCACAAAGATTTTAAGAGCAGTAAACTTACCTTTTCAATTAGAAGCTTCTTGCTCATTGAAATACATTTGTTTAACCTTTCTTTGTATTTTTCAAGTAGTTTTTGTTGTTCATCTATTTGTCTTCTGAGATCACAATTAGCCTAATAAATACACACAAAATACGAAGAGGTATACGGAAACACTTTTTAAAATCAACTGTCACAGAAAATAAATATATCTACTTTCACATGACTAAAGTAAGGAACACACTTAAACACATCTATTTATCTAAAGAAAGATTCTATTTCACAGATTTATCCCAATCTGCAGATGGATGCCTTACTTCTCTTTTATTTCCTTTACATTGCCCTGCATTCTCTATTACAGAGCATTCAGCATATAGCAAATCTATAAAAGCTCTCTACCAATCTCTTCTTCAGCTCTCCACTGAGGGCTCCATTTTCATTTAAACAGAAAGTTTAAATTTTAGCCTCAGATCTTTATATATGATTTCTGAAGTCATTTGAATCCTACCATCTTCAATTTGAAAGAAAGTAAAAATTTCACCATGATAAAAGTTTCAATTAGCTGAGTAGGAAGCTTAACAAATTTCCTGCGTTCCAATTATATTTAACTTATTACCTTAAAAATCCCACAACAATTATTTTGATTAAAACAAAATTTTTTAAAAAAAGTTTAGAGTTGTCTATCCCATACTGTTGAACATGTGTTAAAACAGTCTACATACACAGTTTCATAGGGTATGACTGCATGGGTTAATATTTTTATGTATTGTACATATGTATGTACACATACAAACAGTAAACATACTACAGCTTGTGAATGCAGGTTTGTTTCATATTTCATATTTCTATGTATCACCTCTCCAATGCTTCCTTCAAGAGCATAAGCATTAAGATTTTTTCCTGAAAACAGGTCTTAGAGCACAGTATAGCATAGTTTTCTTAGTAAAAGTAATTATTCATTGCCTGTAATTATTTCTGTCACAATCACCTCCATTCTGAAAATGCCAACAGTTGTTCCACTGATAAGGACTATTCACAATTAGAACCAAAAAAAACCCCAAAACCACCCATTAAGTGAATTATAATACGAATTTAAGGAATTAATCAACTGCCTGCAAACCACATTAGCTTTCTTTGAACCTTGAGAAGTCTATTAACATATTTAATCATTAACAAGTCGTAGGACAGAAGCTGAAGAAAACATCTTACACATTTCATTATATAGACTTCTTAGATTTAAGAAAAAAATTACAAAAATTAAAAACTTGTTACACCTTTTATTTAGGTAATTTTTTAAAAATCTAAAATATTTGCTTCATATTCAGTCTGTTGTTCTGAATAAATACCTTTACCCCATGTCCAACACTTACCCTGAGTAAGTCATCTATACGACCTTCTTTCTTTTCCAAGTCTTGATTTTTATTACTTTCTAGTGCAGCTAATTTCAGCATTGTGAGATCAGTCTAAAAAGAATATTTTGAAATATTTATCCTTTCCTTTAACAACTACAGCATGATTCTTCTTATGTTTGTTAGGAAGAGAAATAAACTACTTTAAACATTCAACAAGACCAGCAAATCTTATTTTCAGGTGTTTTGGAAGTGTCATGACAGGTTCTAATTCAAAACTGCTTTCCCTCTTCATGACGACAACTGTGAACAGTTGGGACAAACCATTAACAGTATTAAAAGATTCCATCACCAACTGAGAAGTTATTGTTCATAAAAAAAACATAAAAAACCGGGCAAGAATGTAAATGTCAACTAATTAATTTCTCTGTATTGGTCAACAGGTGCAGCAACCTTTTCTGACTACCACGTGAAAGACAGATCACGTCAGAAATGGTAGAGAGAATGAAACAGTTGCTTTCAGCTTTTAAAAGTCACGTCAGAACTGTGTGTTGATCATTTTGATTGCCATCTCATTTTTCTTCTTCAGTGTCAGATTTTAAATGCAGTATGACAATGGCAGCTGTCAATTCAAACACTGCCTGAAAGAGCAGCATCTACTTCTAAAATCACACCACAGTTAAAATCTTGACCAAAACCTACCAATGACATGGTCACCTATGTAATCATGAAGTGCAATGCTGGGAGCCGAGCAACTGCAGAATACAAAACTCACCAGAGATATTCAAATTATGAGCTGCTGAACTTAACAGAAAAATGTTTTGGCAATTTTAAAAAGCAAAGCTTTTGAAAGCCTTTAAGAATTTAGAAGAAGTTAGAAGAGAAACAAATAAACATAACTACCTTTTTTTTCCTGCAGTCTGAAGTGATATAGGATAGCTCTACTCAAAAAGTTACCTGAGTAATCTTAATAGATAACTGCTTTGGTTGCGTGAGAGGGTGGTCCCCGAAAGCTAATGAAGTAGGAGAGGGACTATTCTGTCGAACCTGAAAGGCATGAAAGCAAAGTATTTCAGACACACCTGTAGTATTTAATTATGAGCATAGCCTTGCTACAACTCTTGGCAGGAACATCACAAAGAATAGAGAAACAAGGTATTTTTCTTACACAAGCTACTACGTGGAGCACTGCTTTGAGAGCTAACAATATGGCATTACATATCACTTGCAGTTCAGGAAGGATGCTATATATTCTCTAAGAAAATTGAGATTGTCACTTTTGGGAAACAGACTGAAAGATTTAAGACAATAGAAGAATGACATAAGGTGATGTCAGTCTTACACAGACTTATTCTGATTCTGAGTTTTCACAACTCAAGAATAATGTGAGTTATTTTTGGAGTGTTTAGTTCTTGTGGGAGAACCAGAGAGGGGAAGCTAGTACAGATCAGAACACAAATCCTGTTAATGAATCTAGTTTGTGTGAATGAGACCTTTTTCAAGCCAAATTCCACAATCTGTATTACACTCCATATTGTTGGCAAGTCGAAGAGGGTGCCTGAAGTTGAATGTACAGGGAATAAAAGCTGAGGTCTACCATCAGAGAAAACAAATCTTTTCTGTAACTGGCAAAATTTGTTTGGCCATTTAGAATAACATGTTGGTATGTTGAGCACTGAAATTGTGCTTATGAGAAGGAAAAAAATGAATTAGCACAAACAACAAAGAATTTTAAAGGCAGATTAGGTATCAACTATTTTTAAAAATTATGATTTATCAAAAACTGAGCTTTTAAAGTTCCAAGTTAGGAGTTCAAGTTTCCTTATAAGTAAGAGAAAAGCTCTCCTTTTTTGTGCGAGGCCTATGAATAGATGTCATTACAACATTTTGACGTTTATTCAACATTTCACATAACTACTTTGTATTTAAAGAGATGTTTAAGAAAAAATGACTCAGAGTTAATAGAAAAATTTAGTTTTAATACCTAATTTGATTTTTTTTTTCCTATTGGAAGAATGAACTCTTTCCCAGGACTCGTTCCTTTCAAAACTCTCCCCTTGAATACAGATTATTTTTAATTTTGCTATTTTTAGACTATAAAACTATCTCCAGTAGTTATGAAGTTGACAGACTTACAGAAGAAGGAGCGGAATGTGAATTCTGAGGAGAGCGGATTGCAGGAGGTACACCTCGCACTGGACTCGAGCCGTTTCCACCTTGGTACTGTAGAGCAGATATGGCCCGCCAATTAGTCAGTCTTCTCAAAATACATTATACCTCTACTGAATGATACAGCTCATCTGTACACAGATTTGTAAATCAGATTGTATTACTTTTATTAGTGCAGCCTTTAGCTGTTTAAAGAAAAGTGTGAAAGATAATGGGTTTTGTATTTTAGTTCAGGTTCCACCAAGAGATGACTGCATCTCTACTTCAAGGTTTAATAGAAGTTTACGTAAAGAAAAAAAAAGTAATCTCTCAAGAGGCTTGTCCATTACAACCAAAAATGCTGTAGCATCCAAAAAGAGCTAAGAGGTTATTTTAAAAGGAAATTTAAAACTAAAGTAAAATTTTACAAAATTCTTACCTCAAAATAGTCACTAATCTTGTGACCACGTCCCCCAGTATTCTTTCCTGCAATAAACACAGTAATACATTAGAACTGGTTAAATAAATTACTTGTAGAGGTGTCTTACATTTTTACATATAAAGTAATTATAGCAAAATCTTATCACTTGTTAATTGGTTTTCTTTGATGCAGCAGTATGTGATGTCCCTATGTAGCTAATGAAGGGATTGGCCAAAACAAAGGGATTTTCACATTCCATTCATTGAGAAATCAGATATTAAGTCACCCTCAATTCCTAAATCAGTTTAGAGTAGACTTAGAAGAAACCCTAGACTTCTTCTAGATAACAGGAAACTCATCTCTCATCCTACAGATCAAACCTTTAGCTCTAAGTCCCTTCCCTTTTCAAGCACTATCTCAAAGTTCACCCACTGCTAAAGTATCAAATTAACCAAGTCTACTAACATTATATACGCTGAGTGAGTTACTATGCTCCAATGTCCTGCCCAAGGATTTTCCTAAGTGCCAGTAACAGTGAGGGCATAGAGAATGACATGTATTTCTAGTCCTCTTAACCTGATTATGAATTGGGTAACTCACAGTGTTAACTAGGGAAACAAAACACCAGAGAATGAGATTAGAATTCATCTTAAATGTATTGATACTTCAGGAGAACTAACGTGGATTGTACTGCTTCAACATGAGGACCTGACCCGTATGCGGCATTCCAGAGACTGCGCCTATACCTTACCCAATGCACAAATGCTTTCTTCTGTTCGGCCCTAAGATGACCAATAAATCTTAAGACTGTTTTTCTCCTGCATAAGTCAGACTACGTGTTGGGAGATATCTTGGAAATGGACTACAGTTCAAAGCTTTTTACTTTATAGAAAGAAATTTTTGCAATACATTAGGAGATCATTACTCATCGATCCATAAACTCAATTTCTACTTTTTAGCAGATTTTCAAGCTTTTTTGTTGTTTCAGCCCTGATGAATTCTCTCTAGTCCAATATACATCTGCTTAATGCTGCATAATGCTGTGTTACTAAGAAGTAACACAAAAAACCAGAAACATTTGGCAGCCCTTTCTGTGTCAAGAATTTTAACAGAAAAATTTAGATAAAATAATTCCAAGACCTAGAACAACACACAGGTTACTTCTCCAGTAGTTACCCAGTCAGTGTATGTATCACTGCTACCTCCCTCCAGCCAATTCTTTACCTGCTCTGTAATTCTGATAGTGATTTCTGTCTTCATGCTTAATTCTCATATATCACTTTATCAAATTAAAATTTGCTTTCACTCAGATAAATGAGACAGACTGCACTCCTTTTCAGTATAGAAAAATCTATTTGATGTCATGTTACAGAAATCTGCACTGAAGAAATATGTCAAATTGTTTTGGCACAGCCAATTATGAATAAATTTACACTGATTTATCCCACGTTCCTATTACTTCTATGTTCTAAACAATCCTTTTCTTCAACATTTATAGATTAATTTACATAGTCAATATCCTGGGTATGCAATATACAAGAGATTGATTTTTTTTTTTCTTTTTTCCAATACAATAGAAGTGAATTATTTGCTGTGCTTTGACTATACTGTACCACTCCAAGAGGCTGCAGCTTCTTAGGCCAGCTCCTTGAGAATATTGCAGTGCAGACTATTCAGTTTCACTGCTGCTGACAGTAAAACAGTAATTATAAGACATTATAATCGTGTTTTCTATATTAAAAAGTTCTGAAAATTTCCATCATCTCTAATTTCAACACTCATTAGTAACAGGAAGGATAAGCTACTAGAACAATGAAAAGGGGAAATTTCATTCATGTTCTTTGAACAAAGCAGGTGTCTACAAAGTAAGACTTACAAAGAAATTAATTTCAGTCAAACTACATAATTCTTCTACTAATAGCATGCTGCATCACAAAGACTTCCAGATATGCAGCCCATTGATACATATCTAAAGTGACATTTTCTAGCTTAGTTAGAATGAAAAATAAAGCTGATACAGATGTTATCAGAACTATTTCCGTTCCCCTTCTGATGAATTTTTGTCTTGAGGTTAAATTTCCACCAGTCCTTGCCCAAAAGTCACTTAAAGAGAGGAATGACAAAAACTAAACTTTGTAAATTTTAAATTAGAAATCAGTCTCATCATGATTTCCCCACCCCTCTAGACAACTACAATCTTTCATAGAAAAGGAAGAATAAAATTCAATTTTTATATATACCTGTAAAACAAGCATCAGATGTTGCAATTGGTAAACCCTTTTTCCCCTTATCTACTGAAAAGAAATTCAAACCACAAAGTATTTTGCATGAGAAGAGTTGCTGTAATTCTTAAAAAGATTACAGAGTTGTATCATAGCTGCGAGTTAGCTACACGCAGTAGCTAATGATTCTTTTGAGTAAACCCGTCCAGTTCATGTTTTACTTGCTCATTCCTTCCAGTGACAAATGGGAGGGTGAGAAGAATACATAACTTATCATCCAAAACATAACACCTGTCTTACGTAAGCAAAAATACAGAATTTTTAAGGCTAACAGTCAAAACTGTGTTACATGGAATCATTATCTAGTCACAATTTATATTTTAGTTTACCTTGGCTGCTTTCACTCTGAGTGTCTGCTTTTCTTTTTCTTCCTCTGGAAGGTTCTGACTGTTTCTTCTCTGGAGTCTACAAACAACAAAAAGAACATGATGCAACATAAGCTCTATTTATTTATATTATTGCTATATTATTGTGAAATAAATTTAAATCCTCATCCATAAAACATGATTTCACAATTCAGCAGGGATGTAATTTCAGATCATAGTTAAACTAGATAATATGATCTTTGGTCAATCAGGTAAGTTCAAGCTAGAAAAGATATTTAAGAAAGTGGGAAGTAGTTCTTCAATTAGTTCCCAAAAGGCAATTCCACATATTAATTGTTCAGCAATTACTCCTTTTCATCCATTCCAGGGTTTATGAACGCCCAATTTTGTTTCATTTATATCTATATTTTACCAGGATCTCTGTATTTTAGTGTGGGTGTTTTAAAGCTCAATACTTAAGTGAAATAATCTGATTATTGATGGTGTTTTCTACACACTGCTGTAGCATAAGCACAAAGTACTAGTCCTTCAATAGGAAGCCAATAATGTTACACTTTTTCAGAAGTGCAAAAGATATTTCCAAACTAACAAAAACTGTATAGATTTCTAGAATCTGCTGAGAATTAAAAAGAAAGAAAAAGAGGAAAAAATAGCAAAAATTGCTCAAAATGTTAATATCTATCTACTTGGAAAGTGTCATCCTCCCCATATACTTTTGTCTCAAGAAAAAGAAAGAAAAGCATCAATGATAAGTGAAGAAATACAAATCTATTAATATTTCTGGAATAAATTTTTCTATACAGTTGCCTAGAAATTACAATCAGCATGTACGACACAGATAACAAGAAAGGGCTGTGATCAGAAGCATCTCTAAATTATATTTGCTCCTCTTTGATCTGAAGATTCTAACCAGTTAAGTCTCCCCAGTTTAAGTTAAATAATACAAGCGACTCTTGTTCAAGGAAAGCATATTGCATCTGTGTGTATTCTTCATGGTGCCTCATAAATAACTGGAGAAAGCATAGGAGACATTACATGAACTATTTTACGAGTACTACTTTACCAATATATCAAAGGCCCCTAATAGCTCAGACTAAATTTGAGATTAGTGAAAAGATGCTTCATTTTCTCATGGTACCATCATTTTATCGTATCTGTCATTTGCTGTTCCTAGTATGCTTTCTTAACGCAGCAAATTATACCAACATTCAAATTTCAACCATCAGTAAAATCATTTCAAGGACATTTCAATTCCAAAATCTTCATGTGGATATGCTCAAATATAAATTTACTACAAATATCCAATAGTATTTATGTTGGCAAGAACCACTTTAAGCTACCTGTGATTCCTAGAAAATTATTAGTCTATAAAAGAACCAGCAGGACAAGAAAGGTCTTCCTTACCTACACCATGCATTTTTTATGTGTTTTGACTCTCCATGGAGCTTCATAAAAATATCTTTGGAAGTTTTACAACTGTAACTGTTGTATTATCAGGCTATAAATTAAGTGCAAATCAAATATATTTTATTTTAAATAAACTCATCCAACTGACATCTGCATCTTTTACAGTGTTAGCATACATTAGCAAACTATATAACACAGATTCCTGGAAATGAAGATATCTCAAGACTATTGATTCTAAAAGCAGAAAACATAGCTTAGACATTTTACTTTAATAATTTGGAATTATTGCCAGTTAAATAGGTAACATTAAGCTATCTTTCCACAAACTAAACTGAAACTACCTAACCAAGCATTTTCATGCTATTCTTGTTTTCCAACTTTTAATTTTGCAGTTAAATTCTAATGTAATCATTTTTACCTACCATATCAAGCAAAAAAACCAAACAAAAAACCACACCAAAAAAAAGAGAAAAAATCCCCAAAACACCACCACCACCACAAAACACCAAGAAAATCTTTTAAAAGCTAATTAACGACAAAACATGTAAGATTTCCCACACCAAAACTAGTTTCCAGCTGCTGTAGCTCGTATTTAAAAACCAGCCATTTAAAGAGGTTTATAGTTTTAAAACTGAAATAATTCATAAATGTCTATTTCCTTAAGCTCTTCTGATTTCTTCCAGTGTTTAATTTAACCTTCCAAACTAGAAAGTACTAGCACACTAATGAGGTTATTAATGAGGTTATTCAACAAGGTCATGTTCCCCTTTTCTAAGCACAAAAATTCACATGATAATGTACAGCACATATCAATCACTAGAAAATGTACTCCAAAATCCTTCCTAATGAATGGAGTCACATGAATTACAAGAAACTGCAGACTAACGTGGCTGGGGAGTATCCTCCTGACAAATGAAGAATGAAGCTACTTTCTGTAGCTTCCAAAGTATTTACAAATAGCCAAGATTTAGATTAAAATCTTACTATTTCATAAGCAAGATAAAAGTTTTAAGGTTATCCAGTGCTAGATTGCAAAGTTGTATTAAAGTCACACACAGCCTGGCACATTAGCAGAGCCTCATACATCTTGGTCTTGATCCTAGTTTTCTCCTCAATTTCACTGTACTTCCCCTGAGTCTTCTCTTCACATTCACAGTTTTTTTAATGTGCCACTTCATGATGAAAGCACAGAGTCATGACACAAATGTATCATCACAGTTTGATCAGAAATTTACATTTTTGCTAGAAATTTCAATGATTCTGAGATTTGCATATCTATGGTTTTTTTCTCCCAAAACCTATTGTAATACAACAGTGCTCTCTCAACATCAAATGATGGCACTACTTCCCAAAGAGCAAGTCTTCTTATTTCCACACTACTATCACTACTACTATGAAACCTTCAAGGTCATACTATTGAAATAAACAAAAACTGACAAAACAATCCCACAACCTGTTTGCAATACTAAGATCTACAGCTTACTTTTTATGGTACTTTAGTATATACGTAACCAGATGTAGTTTCAAGAACTGTAAAAATTTATTAACATACTTGCTATTACAATTATAATTTAAGTGAATACTACTAACAACTTCTGAAAAAGAGTCAAGAAATTGTATTTCACTACTCAATGTCATTAAAACTCATCTTTCACTGTCCAATGGAGCACTGGACTTCTGTGCAGGGACATTTTCAAAAAAGAAGTCTATTTCTTTTATTTAGTCTATTTCTATTTCCTTTAAAAGAATACAAGTCTTAGAATATTTAAAAGACAAAATATTATCCATACCCAGAAGCACAGCTTGAGGTTAAAACACTGTGCAGAGACTTTCAAACTCACACACCTTGGAAAAGCTTTGCCTCCGTAACTCATGTATACAACTGTAAAATAACATTTTCCTACACTGGAAATTTATTAAACATAGCCGGTGTTCTGAGATCACTCAACTACTCATAGACATGTTTTTCTGTCAAGGAATTGCAATAATGCATCATAGCCTTCAGGCCACTGCAGCACATTTCCATTCCCACACCTACTTCAGAACTGCATCACTGCCCAGAGTATTTCTAGAAAAAGCCATGAATAAAAACAACAGGCAGACAGAATCTTCTGGTTAAGAAAATAGTCTATGCAGCGGAATGCATAATCCAGCTGGGAAAGGTGAGGGGAAAACAAAACACAGCAGAGATTTTTTCAATGAGAAAAACAAATCACACATACAGAACTTTTATTAATAAGGTATCAGCTTTGAGAACCAATTAAATTTACTTGCTGGGCAGCCCAGTAAAAAAGTGTCTTGTAGTGACTGAGCAAATGAACAATTAGGCCCCAAAGCAAAGCTCTGACATGTGAAAATAACGCCAACAGCACATTCCAAACAACTGTCTCTCCAGCATGGCACACTGTCACACAGGGTCTAGCCTAGGCTACAAATCCACTCTTGGTTACAATGGGAATAATCTTGTCCATGCAATCTGAGACACACAGAGGCAAGACTGTCAGAGGGACTCACTGACTCCAAAATCGGTAAATTCTAAGAGTATTTATTTATTTATACTACAGTATAACTGTAGTATTAGTGCAACTATGTCAATTCTCATCACTAAGAGGAAAATATTCTACTCAAGGGAAGTCTGAGCTCTGGCACATTAAAACCTAATAAAAGCATGAATCCTTTTTTCAGATTACAAACTGGATTTAGGTAAGAAAATACACAGTGACAACTGCAGCTTTTACAAAGAAAGATGATGGCTACTGTCTGTCCTTGGCATAAATCTGTATTTTAAAAGAAACCATGGTAAACTAGTTTCTAGAGTACTTTCAAGGATTCATCCAAAGACCAGTCAAAGTCATCTGTGCAGAAGCAGAAGCAGCTAGCTTTATAACCAAAAATCCAAAGAAACTAACTTCTTCCAGTCATGGTTCCTCTTCCAAGATATGGTGTCTTTCAGTAATTTATGCTCTTTCCTATCTATCTGAGTAGTCTGCATTTTACTTTAAAAGCTTCTATACAAAATAAGGCATCAAAGTAGAATTTTAAAAAATTACTTGTTAGCATTAAAATTCTGAGGTAATAATGAATCTGCCCCATATACTTACCTCTGATTCTTTATCACTTAAAGATCCCAAGCTTCCAAAGCTGTGATTTGAACTCTCGTTATTTGTTGAGGCCTACCAAGACAAATAAAATACCCAACATTATATACAGAATGATAAAACATAATCCACTGTTATCACTCACAGTTACAAGAAGTAAGAGTCATTTCATGCTCACATGGAAAAACTGATTAACTATAGAGCATTTGTGACTTGCAAGGGGGATAAGAAGTTTGACAAATGGATATTTTGACAGGGCATAGTAAATTCTGAATTTTCATTACTTTAAAGCCAAGTAAAATCCTAGCATATTCAAAACCATTGAAGAAAGTCCTGGAGACTACCAAATTTTTTTAATTTTTGAAGAAAAAGAGGTTTTAATTAAAATAGGTTTCAATTTTCTGTCATGGAAGAGATATAAAAAATAATCTTTGCAATAGTCTAGTCTGTCTTGGAGAAAATGAAAACCTATTGACACTATTATTCTACCTTCTTAAAACAAATTATCTCCCACAAAGCAATAAACTTACATGAGTGAGGGAAGAAAAAAAACAACAACAACAACAAAAATCCCCAAATTATGAAATAGTCCCAAATTACAATATTTATTAATAAATTTCCTAAGGCTGATTTATTCAGAGATCTTTTGAACGCAGCATGGCACGAGGACATTTTAATGAGTCATCATCAACGGAGTGTCTCTTTATTAAAAAAGAAAACCACCAAAAATCTTATACTGATGGACTGGTCTCTTCTATATAGGAAGGCAGAACAAATACTTTGAAGTGAAAATAGTTCCAAACCAGTTTGCTCCCAAGCATAAATTCCAGCCCTGTATCAGTTTGCAGGACAGTACTCATCTGTGACATCTTCTGAATAACTAGATCATCTCTGAATTAAAATTTCCAGAGAAATGTTAATTAAGCACACAAAATTTCCATGTCTATTTTCACCCCAGGACAGTCTCCAGTACAGAAACACCTGTATGTAGTTCTTCCTTGCACTGTGTCAGTATTTGGTCACCAGAGTCAGCTAAGACAATCTCAGTAACCTACATTTGTACTTCCAGCCTTGCTTACTAAAAAACTTGAACATGATAGGCTTTTTCCCCCCAGAAATTCCAAAACTCTTCAGCAAAACAGCTGATAAGGGCAACCTTTTAAAAGAGTATTCCAAATAAATAAGAGTCTATTTCAATTTAATTACTAGAAGAATATAATGACCTAGAATATTTTAAAAAATAAGCTTTAAGTGCAGTTGCAAGCTCTGTATTGTCTTGCTAGTTTAGGAAAATGAGAATCTGGTATGGGGGGATTTGGGTTTGTATACAAAGAAGTTTCTCATTTTGGCCCTCAAAGTGAAGGCAGACCAATGGATATTACATTTATACCTCACATTTTCCCAGTTACCTCTGCACATCAGATCAAAAATGTTTTATCAGTTTTTTTTAATAAGAATTAGATAAGCCTGTCTGAACATCCCCCACCAAGACTAAAGACTGTATATTTAAAAAGTGTTTTTTTCCAAACACAGCCCAGATCAGCTACTACACTTCATGTTATCTGCATCAATACACTGAATGGTCACAAATAAAAGAAATACAAACAAAACTGATATAATTGTCATTTTACTGATGGTGCAGCAAATCACAGGACTAGAAGGTAAGAACAACAGTGTCTTAGATGAGGATCTGCATCTATCAGAAAACAGTGGTAATAGTACCTTCTGCAAACATTTATCAAAGCATTTGATAGTATTAAAAAAACCCATTTCATCTAGATATCCATTTGGAAACCAACTGGATGAGATACAGATCTTGGAATGCATCAGGGACAAGAAATGTATTTCTTCCATGGCAGAGTGAAAAAGGAGATTAGTTATTTTAAATTTCTTTTTCTGGCTAACTTGGATGAACAAACTGAGAATGTGAAAGTGGAATGTAATTTGGCTAACAGCTGAAATCAGCTGAACAACAGACAAGAAGAAAAAGACTTGAACAGATTTATGGAAATGGTAAGCAGTGATTCATAGGGGACCAAAGTTTAAAGAAGAGGAACCCCAAGAAACTCAATAATGCCTTTAAAAAAATGTATTACGCACACAGCAGTAGACAGATTATGAGGTGGGAAAATTTGCAATAAAGCAAGGGACCAAAACAGCTGTATCAAAAGCTAAAAGTTAAATGAAGCTAAAAGTACAGATCTAGTAATGAAAAAGGATAAATAGTAATTTGAATTATGAGCAACTACCTGAGCTATTAAAACGAGTTAATTAAGTTAGGGGAGTAAGCAGTACTACAGAAGCCAAGGGATAAATAAACAAAGATGGGCTAGAATTATTGTGTTTAATTTTAAGCATAAGATATGGCAAATATACAATTTTGCAATCATGAAAAGATAATTAAACAGTGCACCAATGTCACTGTGTCAATCCAAACTCATTTCTTCCTCTATGTAATTCACTTCTTGGTTTAAATGGTAGTAACAAGTACGTCACCTTTTTACAGCTCTGACAGTTACCTTCATGTCACTTTCCAAAGCAAATTAAGATATGACGCAAGATCACTACACAATAATTTCAATTCTGTGTAGTTTGTTAATAGTCATCAATACATCATATGTCTTCAGAAATTTCATCAATGTCTGCTATCAGAAAATACTTTGTTCTGTAATCTATACCAGTAACTAAAATACAGCATAGGAAGCTAAAAATGCTACAAGTTTGTGTTAAGCACTTAAAATATGAGGACACTGCAAACACTTTGGAAACAGAATTCAGAAGTAATTTAGTCATGAGGGAAACGCGCCTAAAAAAATTAGTATTACACCTTTTTAGTATCAGTTTATTAAGTACTACACTTGATGGAGAACATTCAAATGCACAAATACAAAATTGAGTACTTCTGGCTAGGCAGTAGTATTGCAGAAATCAGTCTTCGAAGCTGAAGCTATGCAACATAGAATATGCAACAAAGACAAATTTATTTTGCAGATGTATTAACTGAAGGGTAATATACAACACATGGAAGGTAATTATTCAGTGTTCATAAGGTTCTTCCCCAAGTGTTGCATCCTGGCTTAGATGCTAAAGGACAGGAAGTCTACAATGAAAGTAAGAGAAATTGATATAAGTGTCTGGAAACGTTGAAATAATTTGTTTATCTATATGTATTAATCTTCAAAAAAGTTTAACCTTAAAAACAGAGGTCACACCAGACTCCCTGTGTCTATTTCAAGCTGAACTGTAAGTAGATGCTCATCTGCAGCAGAGACAACTCCACCTAAATACTGTGAAAATCTTCCATCACTGATCACATGTGTACTACAGCAAAACCACAAAAGAGCCTGTATAAGCTCATTCTTCAGTGTTTTTAAGAACAATTCAATGTCCATGCCACAGAAAGGTTCAGGATAAACAATCCTACCTCAAAGCAAAATAAAAGACTAATAAGGATTTTTCTGAGACCCTCTTTCAACCCAATGCTTTTATAAGTAAACCACATGGACAATATGAAAATGAGATGGTGTGAGATAAAATAGTATTTCAAAGATGGCAGATCTGAATGACTGCTCTTAGGACTTACTTTAGCTCCAACACTGCAACTTCCAGTACTCCCAGTGCTGCCACTTACTACTCCTGTGAATCTTGCCTCTAACAATTCTTGTCTTCTTGGGTCCAGGCTATGAAGTTCATCCATTGCTCCTAAAAATATATATATATAAGTTCATTACATTTCCTAATATTTGCAGTGGAATATTTTACAAACAAGCCAAACATACCGCTGGCCTATGGAAAGGAAGGATTTGTACCCTCAACTTGACAATGACTCACCATCTGTTACCTAATAACCAAAGCACTCAAGGAATAACAAAAATTTTGTGGAAAGTTCTGCATATCAGAATAGCCTTGTCACTTCTGTTTGAAAACTAGAACCTGTTAGAGGCATGTAAGACACAGAGTCTGCAGTATGCAATACGCCAACCAGGCAATTATTTATAGATTAAAAACTAGCTGACAGGAACAAAGTATTTTCCAGCATAAAACCTCCCAATTCTGCAATGCATTCTGCAATGCTCTTGTTTTCTGTATTATTTGTTAGACTATCAATGTCAAAGGTCAACAAGCAGGAATTATAGGCAGAAAAAAAAGGAAAATCAGAAGGTAGATCGCAGTCCTCAACACAGGCAAAGGAATGCAGTTTATATGGAGGTCCAAAGGTCAGAGAAAGAAGGATCAGGATCAGCAATAAAAAGGGAACCAAGAATAACAGAGACCCTTGCAGAGGTGATGGCTTTGACAGAGCCCTGCAAATGGGGTAAAGCAGTGCTGCTGGTATCAGCAGGGAATGTAAGGTGGAAGGAAATGGAGGAACAAAAGGAGTTTCTGATGAGCTCAGCCTACATGAGTAGGCTGCAACATGATGTGCAGCTTCCTAATTTGTATTTAAATCACTTACGGCTGTTTAATGAGTCTGAAAGATGATGCAGACAAATAAGTCTTCCGTATTTACACAAACTGCATTCTGTGTTTTTATCTTTTCAACTACTTGAACAGCAGTTTATCTTCAATGGGAAACATTTCAGTTGCTTTATTTTAAATAAAGTATTTCATGTCAAAGTCTTTATGCACTATTGCAATAGCACATCCTTCAAGTACCACGCAGTAAAATAGCCGCAATTTTTTCCGACTAAGACACAACAAGTTGGTGCTTTTCAGTCCCACAGGACAATACAGCAGTTCAGAAAGGAATGGTGCCTCGAAAAAAAAGCTTTTGAAATTCTGTTTTTGTGAAAACTAGTTTGCAAAGCTTAACTGCTGCTATAAACCTCTACCCATCAGCTAAACATTCTAACCAACGCATTTACATAGCTTTTCCCTCGCTATTAGTAAGTCAAAAGACACTTTTTTACAGGACTCTTGGGTATCTCAAAATCTTCAGCATTCAAGCCCTACATACATTTTTCTGTTCCTGACATTTTGGCCACTCTTGGCCATGGAGCTAGCCCCTCTGGTAGGGGAAGTACTGGTTCTGGTATTTGGCTAATTCAAGTTGCCCTTGTTCCTGTAGGAAGGCAGATGATGGCAAATGTGGTGTCAGTGCTCCTTTACCATGGGAACTGGTAACAGACCTCCCCTGATGGAAGAAAACCACACAAAGACATAAACAGCAGGTAAGAAAACATTATTCAGGAAATGTGTTTGTGGTAGAGTCTTCTTTTGAAAAATCAAATGGCAAGTGGCAGGTTGGAGATACTACATTTTGTTACTACACTCAAACACAGCCATATATACAGCTGGAGGACTTTTTTCCAACAACGCTGGGGAATTACACAGTTTGAAACTGCAGCTGGCTTCTCTGCAGTTGTAATGCTGCTTTTGAACTTGCCTAGTAAAAATTTCTCCAATTTCTATATCCTTTAGACTGTAAACTCTCTGGGTTAAAAGCTGTTTGTGTATGTACTGTATGCTGAGTGCAGAACAATCAGGAATCCTCTTTAAACTCTTGCTTCCTAAATTGTGCTTGTATGCTACTTTCAAGGATTTCTATAACAAATTGAACACTTCTCATATGCACAAAAAATATTTCTTACATTTATGGACTGTGTAGTAAGGAGATATATAGGTATTTTTTTTTAAGCAGGTATGTTCAGCATATCCTTCCTAGTACGTATGATGTACGTAATC
Organism: Eulacestoma nigropectus; assembly: GCA_013397775.1. Lineage (NCBI taxonomy): Eukaryota > Metazoa > Chordata > Aves > Passeriformes > Eulacestoma > Eulacestoma nigropectus. Next base: position 1,158,474 of record VZTE01004150.1, read on the forward strand.
TGTACCTTAATGGGAAATTATTGCTCTGAAAAAGCGTAAGAAATTAATCACAACAGATTTGTCAGGAAAGTTTACATGATTATTATTTTGCTATGTAACAGTAGAAGTTTCTAAGTGTATGCCAGTCCGAAAAAAAGCATTTCAGTTTACCAAATAAACCATTTAATGAAGCAGGTCTAGCAGTACTTTGATTTACTAGCCTATTTGATAGTCACTGCCCACAAAAGTCCAGCGATCACTTAAAATTACTGATGCAACTCCAGCAATTACAAAACCATGTGTACATTACAGAAAGAGATACTACCATACCTTACACTGTTTATTTTATGAAATGTGGGAAAGCAATAATCACTGTGGATATAGCTAAGGCTCATCTGAAGTACTGCAGGTCTCATGTACTGTGTCTACATACTAATGCACTAAAAAGATCAGCATGCCTGGGTTAAGTCACTGGTCAGAATGTTGACGTAGCACGTAAAGGGGCAACCCACAGCACCAGATAAAATACAACCCTTTTTTCTTCTGCTCAGATTTTGGAGCCTACACACACTAATGAATGCACTGCATTCTCTTCACTGTTTCTGCTGAAGTGTTTTTTTGCTATTATGTTAGGGGGTTTTATTTTGGTTTGGTTTCTGTTATTGTTAAATATTCAAAACCAAAAAGCAACACGCACTCTGCTATCTTTGTGATTCGAAGGACAAGACAAAAAAGCTGGATTCAAATCTTCTTTCAACAGAGAGAAATCTCAGGAAGGATCCCAAGAACTGCCTTCCTCATTCATGTTGTAATTTAAAATACACCATTCACATCCAAACACACAGCTGTTTTATCAAAAATAAGCAGCTCTGTCAATCCTGACAATCTGAACAATCCTTCAGTTCTCAGCACAAGTTACCTACTTTTAAAGGTACTGTCAGCTTTAAGGCATTTCATGTGAGGGACAGTTTGGGTTTTTTTAAATTATAGAAATTACATATTAAATGTAAGGGACATATAATTTTTTTTAAACATTGGACTTTATAAATTCTCCTGCTCACAGAATGCCTTGCTACCAACAAGACTGAAATAACTTACAGACCTGAAAATATACCCAGACTTCTTATTTGAACTATTGTCATTCCTACACCTGAAAGCCAACTCACTAATTCAAGGGACATTCAATCACATTACACAAGTACTTACAGCATATTTACCACAATGCTAAAGGAAAGACTGGCATTGCTACCATCCACTGCCATTCAAACTTCTACTACCTTCCAAAGAACATCTGGAAGGTTACCTGAAATTCACATAAGATTCCTGAAAAACTATGCTTCTTTATTTCTTGTAACCACTACAGATTCTGAATGCTTCTTCTGATAGCTTTTTGGGGTTTTTTCAATTACCAACACTTTCTAGCTTTTGTATTTTTGGGGAGTGTGGTATCCTCCACATTAATTTATCAGACCCATAGAGAGTTTCTCCTCTAAAAACTAATATAAAATATACAGATATCTTGTCCCGAAAAGGACACTTTTAGCAGGATTTTTTTTGAAAAGAACTCCAAATTCCTCTGAGAATTTCTTTAGCAAGGGGGTATGTCAAAAGTCAAAGTTCTAAGTCAAAGAAGCAATCTGCAAGCTTTTTCATGGCATTTGGTATAATCAATTATATCGTAGTCTACCTTAGCAAAACAGAGATGTACAGATTCAAAGGATTCTCCATGGTAGTTAGAACACTTCAGCAGCACCAGTGACCAAAAAACAATGAAGTGCAACTATACCTCTACCCCAAGGCTCCACACCCCCAAATACACAAATACTTCCAAACGATCCACTTATTTAACCAAATACTTGCTCAGGCCTCAATAAAATTGGTATTTTAGGAGAAAAAGTTTAGCAGAGAATAGCAGCCGCAATTATTCTTCACCTTCTAAAACTGCATCTTTTGCGATACTCTTGTACTACAACCTCTATCCTGAACGCTGGTAGACTACCCAGAGCAGCATTGCAGATCCAAACACAAAGGGTTGACAGATCAGAGTATTCTTCTTTTCCATTAAATATGGAATCAAGCTCCACAACTCAGTATTTATCTTTGACTCTCTTATTACCCTGAATTGACTCTTGTTATCTGGCAATCAATTACAGCTTTGAAATGAAGAAAGATCAACAGCTTTACACATTGTCAGCTTTCTACAATGAAGATAAAGTTCATTATACAGAAGCCAGATTCTTCTTAGAACAACTCTCCAGATTAGATTGAGGCCCCCTTCTCCTGAATTCAAGGCCAGCACAAACCACCTTTCACTTAAGTGAAAGCCAAACTAGTTTGGTCTGGTTTCTTTAATGCATTTATATGCATACAGCTTTTAATGCCAAAGCAAAATACTTCAACACAGGGGCCTATCTGTTGAATAGAAAAAGACAGTTCAACAATAGCCCAAATGTAAATTGAATTTCCTGATGTGCTCCTAGTAGGCACTCAGATTTTATGGTAACACACACAGTATAAGTTATGCCCAACACATTTCTAGGAAAACTTCACATTAACATTGATAATATTGGCAACCATGTAGTCTTCCTCAATGGCAGTAGCATTCTTCAGAACAGTAACTAACAGACAGCTAAAAGAGCAAGGGGCAAAAAAAGGGAGGGCAGTATACACATTTCCACTAGCAGGAAAAGCAGCCTGGAAAGTAGGGCATTTTTTGCCCCCACTACCTTTTCTGTCTTTTCATCAAGATCCCTTTAAAGGTATTAAACGAGACTTTAAGCATGGTAACCATTCCAAGGATAGAAACCACTGTTTAACAGCACTGCAATGCAATCCTTGAAGTCCTTAAGTAACTGTTTATTTCAATTTGGAATATCCGAAATATGTATTTATCCCACCATGTTGATGCACCAATGATTTAACTTCGTAACAATTGAGTATGATAGCTGTTGCTATTCCAGAATACACGTTTACCAGGAGGTAAAAGGAAAGCTTTAAAATATCAAATGCAGGACAGACCACAGAAAATTACTAAACCCAGATTTTTAAATCCTTAAGCAGTTTCTTAAAAATGAGGCCACACAACTACTTTTCTTCATTCACCAACATGAAGATACATATCTGCATTCACATGTATTTCCTTTTAATTGAGTTCTTCTCTTGTTCCATTCGAGGAAAAAACCCAGATCAAAACCAAAACCAAACCAACCGAACTATGCACTCAACTTCTTTCTTCTTCCCTAGCTTTCTGAAATTCTGGGCTTTCCTTATTGCAGAACTAACCAGAAAGGACTTTTTCATTTCCAGAAAATATGGTAATGAAGTTAATAGTTTATTGCCAAATAGTTTGTTTTCTTGGAGGCAGAAATATTATGTCGTTAGGTAAACGTTGATCCAAGTGTCTTCCAGATTATACTCAGTGCCTTATAAACACCAATGGAGAATAAAGTGACCTAGAACAAGTTGTCAGTCAATGAATAGAGGGAGCACTAAAATACGAGTCTGACCAAGAGAAAAAGCACGGCAAACCAAAATACATTACAACATCAAACTGTATGGAGTGAATGCAAATCTTGATTTCTAAATTGGAAAAAATGACACCTGTTCAACTTAAAATAGAACACTTGGGCAGGGAGGTTGAGAAATTAATAAAACAAAAAACCAAAAAGTCACAAAGTTGACCTGTATTGCAAAACCATATCTTGAATAGTCTCTCTTCCACTGTGTGTTTTGGGAATCACAGAGAACAAAACTGAAAACAGCCTTGAAAACTACTAATGTGCTAAGAAATCAAGTTGAGATGTTAGTACAATGGCATAAAGCCAAGCGGTTTTAATTTGAGAAGAGTTCCATTTCAAGGTAACAGCAAAAATACAGCCCATTCTTAGCAGAAGGCTTTGAAGTACATCACCATCCAAAGTGAATCACAATCCTGAAGTCAAGAAGGTCCCACTCAATCGAAATCAGCAGTCAGTAGGGCAGAGAGCAAGAGACAATCTCTGAGATATAAAGCAAAGCAAATAAAATAAAATCCCAGAACTATATTTATGTCCCAACAATAGCTACATAACCAAACCCTAGAGGACACTACTTACCAATGCCCGAGGGTTACAGCTCATCCAAAATACTTTAACAAACAGCTACAGATTACTCATGACAAAGTTTAACCTGGGTGTTTAGAAATGCTTAAAAATCACTGACTTCCCAATGAACAGGATTAACTTCTTTTACAGAAGACTATGTAGCTACTATAACCTCCAAACAACAGGTAACATGAAAAAGTGCAGGGTACTACATTCAAGTTGAAAACCTTAGCTGTATCTGAAGCTAACAGTGGCAGTAGATGAAACAGGAAAGGATAAAAATATATCCTGATGTTCAAGTGAAACTAGCTGTTTGAAAAGATCATAAAAGATAAGAAAATCCTAATGACAGAGAGATATATCTAAGCCCAGAGTAAGGAAAAAACAGAATCCATTTAATTAATCAAAAGTCATTTTAAAGCACAGTGAAAATGCAGTATTTCTCAGCACCTGAGAACACTGAAGCACATAACACAGCAGACACCGCCCTAGCACTGCTAAGGTGCCTAGGTGAACTTAACAGGCTTTTCTTATTAATCTAAAGAGAGTTTTTATTCCCCAAACTGATCCTCTTAAAATGAGAAACACTGTCCAAAAGAACAGGCAAAGGAATGTGGGCATGCAAGAGCTAACTACTGTTGACGGGAGGCTGAGGGGTAAAGATAGATAATTAGCCGACAGATCAAGCTTTGGTCTACATAAAACCTGTGGGAGGGAAATAATCTAACTGCCAAATTTTGGCCTAAAAAAGCACAACTCTGGTAAAACTAAAAGTATAAGAAAAGAAAATTCTTTATTATGAACCTAAAAAGACAGCAGTTTTTGACAAATATTATAGATTTATATCTGCTGATTACAGTTTTATAATTGCTGGATGGAAACTTATTAAAATACTAAGCAGAGAATTAAAGGTTTTTCTGATGTGGAGAAAAAAAACCCCCAAACACAGTTACTTCTAACCAACTTTCCATGAACTAAAAAAGTGACATGGAAATGCATTTTGGATAGATTGCTGGGCTAATCAAAATTTATTCTTCTGGTGCCCAAAGAACAGGAAAATATTCCATGTCCCTTCTCTCCCCAAGATGGAGCAGTCTATTTCCTTTTGGAAATTTTTTTTAAATTACTGTAGCTCTTGAATGTTGTTTATTTCACTTTTCCCAATAGTTCAACAGTCCAGAAATTTAATCTAAAATAAAGAAAACTTTGGCTGCTGGATAGATAAGTAATTTTCTGCAAATCATTCTACAACAGAAATAAATTCTTTAACGTCAAAAAAAAAATCATAATGATCTTTAGACTTCATGTCTGTGCTGCCAATTTTTGGATTTCAATTTTGTGGCCAACAAACTGGAAAAGAGAAGTGAATTATGGAGAAGTATGTTCCTGAGGGAACCCCTGCCAACACCTTGAAGAAAGACTTATGAATAAAGCACTTGGGCCAACTCCAGACTAGCTAGGAGACATTTGTGGGTAACAATTTAAGAATGTTTAATTCTCCCTGCCTTCAGCTAGGCACTGTATTCTAGGGATCTCTTGAGGATTATGTGTCTCATCAGATGGCTGTGGGCAGCAGAGGCAGAGATGAACTTACGAGTTGCCTACCAGTGCTTGAATTTGGCGACAGACCAACAATTCATGCAAGTGGGTATATGCCACAAGGATGGTAGCTCAGAATGGGTCATTCACAGCTCAGGGAGAAGTCATTCACACAGCAGAGAGGACGATAGATCCCCAGGGTCTATTCTATCATAACTGGGCATGCAACTATGTCCTAGGCAATCCAGCAATGCCTCATTTCTGACTAGTCCCTCTACCAATTCTACCCCCTAAAAGTACAACTGAAATGCCTGAAAGCCACACCTGGCTCAAGAGTAACGCTTGGGCCTCCTGAAGCAATGAAGAACTCTCAGAAATTTCTGAGTGACACTATTTCCCCTGTGTATTGCATACAAGAAATTGCACTTTCCTTTGGTTCCACAGACAACAACTGCACAGGTGTAAATACCTGTTTGAGGCACAGTGCAGTACCCAAGAAAGACCAACAGTAATGTAAGTAATAGAAAGACCCGAAAAGGAAAAAAAAAGCCACAACTGACCAAGCACCTTTAAAAATTACACCCAAACATAAAAAATGGTAACCTGTATGTCTACAACAGCTTTCAAGACTGAAGTCTAAATTGATGATGCTGATAGTCTGAAAGCTACTTAAGTTTTTTCGCAATACTCATTGAAACAATGGCATGCTGTCTCATTTCAATTTTGTTCATTATTCAGAAAATGAATCAACGTTTAGTTTTATATGGCATGTAAAACCATATAATAGGTCAGGTTTTAGTCAGATTTTTCTTTTTGCTAGCTTTTCCTGAAGGAATTCTTCACCAATCAAACTTTTCTCATCTTACCCAAGAAATTATTATGCCATTATTTTTGCAGTGTGGGGTTTTTTTGTACTAGTGATAGGAGTTGGCAAGTACGAAATAATTAATAAAGAGAAGATAAGATATAGCACAGAACATTCAACATGGTATCTATCTATCCATTTCCCAGACTTTCACTGTAACTCCATGTGCATTGTGTGCAGGAAGCGTTAGCATAGCAAATACTGCTATGAGCAACAGAACCACGACAAGGTCCTTCCTGAGTCTGTTGAATAATGCTTGATGTGATGAATGAAGGGAATGAAGTGAAAAAGAACAATTGAAAGAACATGCAGTGTATTTCCTCCTGTACTCAGCAATTGTGAGGCCACACCTTGAATACTGTGTTCAGTTCTGGGCCCCTCACTTTAAAAAGGACATTGAGGTGCTGGAGCACATCCAGTGAAGGGCGCCAAGGCTTGTGAAAGGTGTAGAAAACATGTGCTATGCAGAATGGCTGAGTGGGTTGTTTAATTCTCAAGGAAGCTCAGGAGGGACCTCATCGCTCTCTACAACTCCCTCAAGGGAGGCTGTAGTGAGGGGGAGGCCGGTCTCTTCTACACTGCCTGCAGTGAGACGACCCAAGGAAATGGCCTTAAGCTGAGACAGGGGAAATTCAGATTAAATATCAGAAATTTTTTTTTCACTGTTAAGAGTGGTCAGGCACTGGAATAACTTGCTCAAGGAGGTGGTGGATGCACCAGCCCTGGAGGTGTTTAAGAGGTGTCTGGATCTGGGTGATATATAAAGGTTTCAATGATAGTGCTAGGCTAATGGTTGAACTGGATGACCTTGAAGGTCTCTTCCAACCTTGATGATTCTATCTTTCTGTATTACTAATAGATCGAAAACCATTTATCTGGAATTGACATCCCTCAACAACACTTAGGAAGCTACATTTTGAAGACTGGTATTACTGTATTCTCTCCTCTCCTTTGCACACCTTAACTACTGAATTCAATAGATCAGTTCATGAGCACTGCAACAGAAACGCGTGCTGTGCCGCACTGAAGAACAGCCCACTTGGAAGAGTAATTCCCCACATCCAAAATCCCTCTTCATGTCCAGTAATCCCTTCTGGGCTCTTATAAACAGTATTGAGTTAGGCAACATCAGTGTGTACTTCCTATGTCAAAATCCCAATCTGCAACATCTTTCCCCATCATGAAAGCCCTCCTACATCAATAAAACAGAAAAGCTACTACAAAAAATACACCAAGGGGAAGCAACAACATTTATAAGACTTACTAATTTATAAGACTTACTCTGAACTCATACAATAATAAAAAACTTGCTAAAACCAGGTATTTCAAATGGTTGGCTACAGTACCACATGCAGAACAAGCCTGACGAGTCAACACTGAACATCTATCAGCTACACAGGTGATATCCTGAACATGTTCATTACAAGGAATGGTGTCCATTCCTTTGAAACTTGTTGCTATATAATCCCAAGTGTCACATTTACTTGCTTTTTTAAAAGGTCTGGATTCCTCACTTGCAATTGTTCTCTATATTATTCTGAACTGCCAAGAGTAAGCAAGGAGCAAGTTCTGATTTGGCAGAATGATTCTGGTGGTTTTCCAACAACACCAACTTCTACCACTTAATAGCAAACTGCCAGAGCTAGAATGTTCCAAAGAAACAAATAGGTTTGTTAACGTAGTCCTCACTGCTAAAGAAAGTGATACCAGAGACCGGGTTTACTGACTAGCTGACGCTCACTGTTTAAACTACTGCTCTAAGCATTTAGTCCATTTAGAACAAATATATAGACACTGAAAAACAAATGCATCTTCAGTAAAACTCATTTTTAATGACAGCATCTGATTTGAACATCTGCTACAGTAACGGAATAATCAGAGATACAAAGCCCTCTTTTAAAGTGCTTTTAATAAAGTTTTGTTCCAGACAACTGTCAGTTCTGGCAGCAACTGGATAGCCAACTAACACATCCACCTCATGTTTCTTGCCATCTCTGACCACGACAGTCTGTGCATGCATAAACGTGATCCTAACCTCTCTAAAATCTCCCCAAAAGCCTTAAACAATCCTATCTAGGTTCCACACAGCTTTCTGCTGGAAAGGGAAGATTTATTACACAATTATAAGGCCAAAAGCAGTAACTTTTCTTTCTTGAGAGTTAAAATCAGTGTTCTGGCACTAAATACATTGTTTTATGACTGTATGCTACAAAGTTAGAAGAAAAGTTAAAAGAAAATATGATGGCACCCCTTTGGGTTGCCTTTGTCAATCAAACGTAAAACAAGCCCTTGCTAGTGTCCTGTAGAGCAGTATCAATGTTGATGTATTACACTGTACTACTCACACTACAATAAACAGATATAGAATACACAGACAAATTTATGCTTACAATCTCCCTATAAGGTAAGAAAAGTCTATTTATATTTTACAGAAAGTACCTATTGTCTTGGCCAAAGTTATACAAGACATCTGTGGCAGAACACTAAAAGATTGTCTGTCTACGTAGCAAACATCTGCCTCCAACACAACATTATGTCAAGAGAGATAAAAACTAACAGCCTGGGCTGCACATATGCAGGTGACGCGCTGCATGCCTATCTCTACATCTCCCTCTTCATCTATGTAGAGAAATGTGCAGCAATTACTCTTGCTTCCAGGCAACTCTGTAAAAGGTATCCAAACAGAAAGAGAGCAGCAGAATTTGCCCATTTCAGCTTCATTTGCTGCAAAACCAGACGCTCCCTGTCCCCTTGGGGAAGAGGCAGCAAGCAGGGAGAAGCACACTGCAAGTTCACGGGTCACTTGTTGGCGATGCAGACTAACAGGTCACAAGATAACACCAGTTTTGTGATACTCTTAAATGCATCCCACTCTGAACAAAAGGCTCACTACATTCCATTCCTCCATTTATTTCTATGCTGAGGAGGACTAAAAGCCAGGAGCAGTCCTGAAGAAGAAACATCTACCTAGAGAAATACCAGAAAGTACAGCAAATTTTATTTGCAGCATTCAGTTATAAGGAAGCAAACCAAGAGCTCTAAACACTCTAGTCCACAAAATGGCTGTTCTGCAAGAATTTAAAATGGCACAGACCTTTTGCACATATCAAAAATAAACAGTAGCTTCTGCTATCTGAAGAAAGAGTGGAAAGAAGTAAAAAGCAGAGGTCACCTATCAAGCAGGAACAGAGCAAGCAATGTCTCTTTCCCATAGGGCTTTTGGTTCTCACCCTCCTCAGAAAAAGTAAACTATGAAGGAAGAAATAGAAGATGTGCAGCTCTTCCACAAAAAAATTTTTTCGAAGTTACCCATAAGGTAGAGAGGCAGGCCAAACTCCCTCAATAATTTAATAGAATAAATTAATTTTTCTGAGTTACAATACCAGTCATTTAGTATTTGAAAGCTGCATTTGTGTCAACAGAAGTGTATTTCAATTGTTAATTCCCTGAACTTCCTAATCTTCTTACTTCTGCCATTTCTACCCTCATGATCTTCGAAATCTCCCAAATACAGACAGCCCACTGACCCTCGAGGCAAGCGCTCTGCTCCCTGGAGCACACAGGACAAACTGCTGACCACAGTAAGTAACTCTTAATCTATATTGTTCTTGCTGTTACATGGTGAGAAACATGTTATAAATAAGAAATTTAAAAAAAGAAAATCATAAATATTTCCAAATATATTCATCTATTTCACCTATTACATTGTGATCAACTGGAACATCAGCCACACAGTTTTAACATCCAACATGAAAAAAAGTTCATTACACCTCTAAGATTAAACTAGGACAGTAAATTTACCACTAACTGTGATACATGATACAAGTTACATGAAATATTTTGGCTTTTGTACTACAACATTTTAAGAAAAAGGTATTAACCTCCAGTAACACCATCAATTTCCTCCTTTTTCAAAATACCTGTATGGCCCACACAGCACAGAAATGACAAAAAACTGAAACAAAAATAACATAACATACATTAAGATATTATACTGCAGAATCACAAGATTCACCACAAACCACCCCACCACCAGACAGCTCATGCAACAGGGATCCTGTCCCCTCTGCTGAGCAGGCCATGCTACCTGTACGATGGATCACTGTTCTCTCTTGGAGGCACCCTGTCTAGGTGGTGTTCGGCAACTAGCTACTGTTCCTTCAGGTTGGAACCAAACCTTGGCTGGTTTTTTTTTTTTTTTTTTAATTTACATCTCAAACAATCCAAGTTTCACTGAACGGGGGAAGAAACTCATTTCCTCAAAGTCCCTTGTAGGGAGGAGACTCTCAGAACATGGCTAGACAAATTACACACACACAGAGCTGCCATGTTAATGACTACACCTACATTTTTCTGGGACCTTGCAGCATTGTTCCCATTCTACAGATAGAGGAAAAAAAAGAGAGACTTATATGAAATGACACATGGATCAATAAAAAAATTAAGCTTAAGGCTATAGGGGGGAAATATTTCACTTTTTACTCATTCTTCTTACAGGACAGCTACAAAGCCTGTTGATACCAACAGCATACACTGAATTCAGTTGCAACTTCAAGTACTGAACATATTTAAAATTTAAAACCCACTCAGTTCACACACAAAGAAACATCCTATGTAATCATCTGTCAAAAATTCAGTTTTTGTGTTGCTCAGCATTATCATTAAAGAAATTTGCATTACAGCCATTTCTCCTATCCAAAGCTCATAGTCTAATTTTAAACCAGCTTTCTTTTCTGCTATACTACCACTTTCATTCAAGTTTTAGAAGAAAAAAACCAGAAGAGATTTTCATCCCTTTCAACTCGGTCCCTTCCTAAGAACTGTCCATCTTGCTGGCTAAGCGAACCTCATGGAATACAGTCTGCAATGACATGAATAAAACTTCAAAACATGAATGCAGTTAAAGCCCTAGGGGCAACAAGAAATTAAGAAAGAGCACAGTTATAAGTCTTTGATATTGCAAATTGAGAAACAAAATAATATTTTCAGGTATATGTTCAAAACATACTTCAAAACACCAGTAAAAATGCTTATCTGTAATTAACATCATCCACCATGGAGAAGCACCTGAACACTCATAGTACTACTGCCCTTTTATTCTTAAGGGCTAAGGATGTTACACTGCCTTCTGCGGACCACTGCAGGCATAATTTTAGCAAAAACAAGTGTGATCCAACCTCTCCTCCCCATCTGACAGGAGATAAAGCAGGATTTCTCCTTAAAATAGCTCACACCAGAGGCAAGGGAGTACCATGAAATCCCTTGGATGGTTAAAGTGGGCTTTGTGGAGCCTGCTTCCTGCAGCTGACTTGACAGAGATAGAACAGACCACGCTGCTGGGAGGCAGCAGTGCACCTTACCAACATCTGACACATCGGGATGTCTTTTATCTAGCACACATTTAACACAACTGATCCACTTTGGGGTAACTAAGCACCAGCTAACCACATGGAAAATGCTTTAAAACTGAATACATCTATCAGCAAACATATGACAGACTTAAGAGAGGACCCAGAACCAGACGAGGCTTACCTCCATCAGTAAGAAAACACAAACAAATGAGTCCAGTGCCTTACAGTTAGACACAGCAAAGGCCCTGACAAGTCTCCAGGTGCATGGGGGCACCCACCACATGCACCTCATTCCTGACCCCAGCCTGCTGCTTTAGCACTATCTCAGTGACAAAAACACAACTGAAACGAGAAAGTTTCACCAACAGCAGTTTCCTGAAGAACAAACAGGCTGAGCTGGCGGCTGCCCTGCCTATGCCCAGTGGGAGCTACCACCGCCAGCAGGGCCAACATACACCACATGCCCCCAGAGCTGGCAGCCACCTCCCTTTCAGCTCCTGCACTGCCACAGTAAATATGAACATGGCATAAAGTCTAACCACAGGAAAACTTCTAAATACAAGGTAGCAAATATCAACACAAATGACTGAGTACATCAGGCAGGTTTGGGTCTAACTGTTAAAATAAAATCACTTTAGTCTCTAATGAAACCCTTTCCATCCCTAATAGCTAGTCATTCTACCTATTTTGATAGTTACCCGAAACACTAATTCACTGCTTTCATCTACTGCTTTCACACAACAAAATACTGTTCTGCGAGTACTACATGCTAACAAGATTATTTGCCAAATGAGAAAACTCCACTAAAAATGGCTTGTTCTTCAGAAATAAGCTCTTCCACTATCTTTTGATCATTGATACAACAAACTCAATAAATTCCATGACTCAATGGATGTAACAAAATGCATTTGTAACAACTTGTCTTAACTTAAACCTAAAAAAGCATGAGCAATTTCACTAAAGACTGAAAAAATACTAACAAAATCTGTTATTTCCCAAAAAATCTCTCATTTGAACTCCTACCCACAACAACCTTAAAACTGGATTTCATCTTCTCTCAAGTGGTAACTGGTGGTCAGTGAGAACTTTGACACCTCAGATAAACCAGCATTCCTCTCCAGTCTTTCTAGACACAGGTGCTCGTGGCTGTTAAATCCTAACTGCATAAAACACTCACCCTTGCTGCCAGCACTAGAGCAGGAGAGCTCCTGCATGGTGATCTGCTGTGGGACATGGGAGGAGACTCCTGGGTACATCCTCGCACCACCATGTCACTGAGCTCACCTCCAGCTGAGCGTGGGAGGTCAAACACCTGGAAGGTTCCTCTCCTACTGCACTGACCCACTCCCTGTATCTAAAGACTGCCCTCCCACCAGCAATATCAACAGTGTGCACAAATGAAAACTGAGCAGGAGGACCACTGCTTAGAGAAGCACAGGGGAAGCAGAGAAGCAGAATGGTACTGGAGGTCACCCCTTCAGCTCAGCAGCAGTCAGGAAGAGAAACTGGCAGTGGGAGAAGGCAGGCTTGAGTGACTTGGTGGTGTAGGAGAGAGCATACATCCCCACCCAGGGACAACAGGGATGCAGGCACACTGCCAAATTCTGCAACTTCTGACAGTCACTGGTATCGCTGTCTCATCGCTTGCTTGCCTTAGAAAGATGGGATTTCAAAGCCACAAGAACAACACACAAAAAAAGTAAAAATAGCAGTAAAAAAATTCCCTTTTTTTTTTCTTTTTTGGTTTGAACAAACCTGAAGAGAAAGATTTAAGGGAAACAGCAGGAAGGTGGTGTCAGACGCTGGCAGAGATTGGTGCCTGTTGTTTGTACTTCTCTAGAAAAAAAAAAACAAGTGAAAGGCTCAGAGAACAGCATGTTGTGATTTAGCCAAGAGAACAAATCAGGTCAACTAGCAATCACAACATGGGGGGAAAAAAACCCAAACTCCATCACTATTAAGGTAATTTACTGGAGATTATTTCATTGTCATAGCTTCAGTATTTCATACCCAAATTATGATATATGTTGCAAGTATAACAAATAGGGAGAAAATACAAGAAATACAATATTAATGTATCATCTAATGCACAGCCAGGCTGTCGTGAACTTTACACGTTTCTGTTCTTCAGTTTGAAAACAAACAGCAATATCAAAACCTGAAAGTAATGATATGGCAAAACTAGCATGACTAATCCAGCAGCCAAACTTTGTACCATCTGCAATCGTCATCAGGTTTAACAAAATTACATATTTGAAAAAATGAAACAAGTTTTTAAGAAGTATTTAATAATACACAACAGGAATTTAGAACATTTTTACTAAAAAGCAGCTGAAATCTTTGTGTAAGTTTAGCTTGTTTATGAGACTGCTTTGTGAAATGCAGGGTCCTAACAGCAACATTAGTATTCCTATTGATGAAACAGTTTGCTGAGACAATGGTTTGTGTATATATAAAAACGTGTACATTCAGGACATATAAAACTGCTGCTTCCTTAATAGCAACCACTTGCATGTTCTGGATATGGCAGCATGGATCAACCAAGCAACTGAAGAAAAAAATCATGTATGGATGCAGAATACAAAGTACCACCTAACAAGGAAGACCAACATATTTGCTTTTCCGTTTAAACACTGGTGTAACTCTTCTTAGGCATTATTTGTATCACAATCATTTAATAATATAATTTGATTACAAAGAGGCAATATGCAATCTGATTGTATAAGTAAATTAAATAAGCAATGAACTTCAAAAAAACAACCACATACTGAGGCTATAACATGCACAGCAAAAAGCACTTCTTAAATCTCATTTAAAAACTCCAAACTGCATCTTCAGGAATTACTTCTATTTGAATCCTACAGTAGCTTTAAAATCCCACTCCTCATAGCGACCCTTCATAAAACTAAGAACACAGGTACTATAACAAGAATGACTCCACTTTATTCAAAGTTAAAGCTTATAGAAAGCTTACAAGAGAGCCTCTTACCAAAGCTTAGTACTGTGAATAGAACTACTGAAACTAAACCATGACATTAATTTAATAGTCAAGAAGTTTCTAAAACATGTATCAAAGACACAGCAACCACTCCCAAACAGCCACCAGCTCAAGGAATAACTGAACTGTCAAAAAAAAAAAACCCTGAAAAAAACCAAACAAAAGCCCTAGTAATAGCAATAAAATCACTCTATAATCACTGCTATCACAGTTAAAACAAAAAAACTTACTTTACGAAGATAATCACACCCCCTAAACCACTACCACTCTTGAATACGCTACTGATGCTAAAGTGATTATTATTAATAATATGTGGATTTTATTTTCAATTGCTTTATAATGAAAATATCAACTTCTTAAAGGACACTACTTTTCTCACCTTACTGAGAATAATCTAAGAAATAACAAAGGCTGTAACATCCTTGAAAGGCAAAGTAGTTAGCAAGAGGGTATTAGGACACACACTAAAAAAAATGGCTAAAGTACTGTTTCAAAATTTAGGACAAAATTGCGGAACCTATGAGAACATAGCATTAACTAGAAAAAAAACCAATATTTACCAAATATAGCTATGCAGTGTACAGGCTGGATTAGTCTAGACCACAGGAGTGAAAAAAATTAGTATTACAAGTCCTACTTGTAGCATCATCTGAGTTTGTCTCCATAGAACCAAAAGGCCAAAGAGTTCCATGGTGGAGAACGGAAATGGGAAATACCTCTGCTGTTCAATCTGCGTGATCCCAAGAGCATCACAGACCCAGAGAGGGAAGACTAGGAGTTAAATTATACTGTTTCAGACTTGCAGGACTTACGAAACTCATGTATTTATTCGTAAGATTACTTTCCAATTTCTTGCCCTTCAGTATAAAGTTCAGAAGTTTGTTTACTTATTAAAAAAAAAAAAAATGCAATCCACCAAAAGTTACAGAGCAAGACAGAGCTTAAAGTATCTGTATGCTTTCAGTTCAAGGTAGTTACAAAATTAAATAGCTAAAATGCTGGGTGTATGTGACATCATACAACAGATTTTTCTAAAAGCATCAGGATTTCCTTTAATCCTCAAAAAAAAATTGTTATTTTTCTCTTACAGTTATAGATCTATTAGAAGTCCATAGAAATGGAATCTAGTACTCCTCAATCCCCCAAATAACTATGGTCAGGCTTCATTTCCTGTAAAAGACACTCTGGAGTTTCTTACCACCATCCTCATCTCTTAAAATCTGAAGTTCAGAGTGCTTTGTTCTTGAGGACATTATAAAGAAAGCACTGCAGCCTTAAGTTTCCACCTACTTAAAACTACAGATCTGATGAGGCAAGATACATTGCTTAATGCTCTTGCTGCCACCTCTCAGCAAGCAGAGGCGGTCCTAGGGAATACCAACCTTCTCCATGACATCCAGTTTCACGTAAAAGCTCCAGTAAATTAACTTTCCCACTCCAAAGTGACCAGATTCCTGTCACAATTGTGTAGTCACTCAACAATCCCTAGCTTTCCCTCTAAATCCTTGGAGGACAGTTGTCAGCTTCAGAGCCTCTCCAGATAAAGCTATTGAGCACAAGGCAGGCAATTTTTCTTATTTGTCTATTTTAAAAACACGCTTCAGCACCAAATGTTTAATCAAAGCTTGGAGCAATAAGAATCTATGGTGAGGTTTAAAGTTTATGATCTATTAAATTCATAGAAGAGAAAAATACATTCAAACATTATAAACTTTAATGTTCTGCTGGCAGCTAGACCATCACACCACTGGAAGCTGTGAGTGAGCTGCCTGAACTGGAGTTTTGAAGCACTTGATCAGCTTTCACCAGCAACTGCTTCGGCCATTTTCATTTGTTCAACCACTTCAACAGTTGGTTCACTCAGAACTGCTAAAGAGCAACCAACAACTAGGAAAGCAGGAAAGCCTGGCTTTCTCTTCCAAATGATGGACAAGAAGGATTGGTGACTGGATTTGATCTATTAACTCCAAATCTTGTAAGGCATGGTGACCAGAAGTAATTGACTCAATTCACAAACTACAGATAATTCTCCTTTATCTGGTTTAAATGCAAAGCATATTTAGATATATTTGTTTCTTATTGTGTACATGCACAATTAGAATTCATTTTATTTAACTAAGTTAGCTAAAAGCTGTTTAAAGCACAGGAAAATATGTTTCTTAAACATTAAGAATCTAAGCTGCATAACTCCTTAAATAAATGCATATAGATGTGTCCCCTCCTGCCTAGAAAGAGGTATGATCAAATTAGACCAATTAGAATCAACTTTTCTTTAGGAAAAATAATTAAGCACAAATGCAAAAAAAATTTTAAAACAATTATTTAATCAGGGTTTCCTGCTCACTGATTTAAGTCATGATTAAAATTAATAATATAGTCACTCCGATTTCAGTCAATCCCTCCAGCATGGACCCATACCAAAGGGTCACACAGTCCCAGTCTTCCCCCAGCATCTTCAGCATGTCCAACTTCACTTAAGACTTTCTGCTCCCTTCTTCCAGGACTAAGTTTGAGGTGGATTAAAGCTTACAAGCAGTCATGTTCCTGCCACCTACCACATCCTCCCCAGGTAAAGCCTAGGTGCCAAGATTTTTCTGCTGGTATATCCCAGCGCTCTGCTCAGGAATGAAAGAAAGGAGTAAGACCTCCAGAGAGAAGGTGCCTGGGAAGGAAGCAGACTCTTACTTCCTATCCCAAACAAAGCATCTCACTAAGAATGGAGTCAAGATGACGGGAAATGTAGGATCCAAAATACCTTCTGATGCTCACTAATGCTTCCCTACTGCTAGCGAACTTTGTCCTTAAGTACTGAACATAAAGTGCAGTACTTGCTCCTTGTTATTTTCAGCAACTATTACAAGCTTTCCACTTGCAACATCTGAAAAACTGGGTTATATTATGGTGGCCAGCTTCTGTTTAACTGCTCTCCAACGATCACAACTGAAGTACTGGCATTCTCAACAGAAACCCTGACCACTCTTCTTCCTCTACCCACCTTCATATTCACTCAGAGCAATCTGGCAAACCCAATTTCTCTTTTCCTCTTTTACAGCTGAAACACACCAAGCCAAACAGAACGAAGTTCGTAAAGCTTTTCTTCCTCCCACTTGTATGCTTTTATGCTTTTTAGCTACAGTTCAGGAAATACTCTACTGCATAAACACAATTTACTAACTTCAATATTTTTTCTTGTGTAAAAAAGCTCAGCATGGAAGCAAAAAATTTAGTATGGGAGTAAACGTATTGGGAGCAAGTACAACTTCAAAACACAACCTAATACCAAGAACACAAAAAGCATAAAGGATTATTTAAGCCTGTCATATTTCCATAATCTCAATTCTTAAGGTAGCAAAATTCTATAGAACTTTGATCATGATGCACATATATATGGTAGTGTTTCCCAGCAGTCACAACAGTATTTTGCAGTAATTTAGGATTATCAGGCTCTAAGAAAACCCAAAGAAATGTCAAGACTAACTGCAGACCACAGTTATTACTAACAAGCAAGTTTACTTTAGCTTGGTGGAGAAAAAAATTACTTGCTGAAAGAAAAAGCAAACAAGAAAAAAACACAGAGGGGAAAAAAAGAATGAGAGAAATAACAAATTTTTTATTTGAATGGAGATAATAAATAAAAACATGCTGTCCTTATATTGATTCTCTCTCCATTTAAAATGGAATAGACTAATGGGAAATTCCATTCCAGGCAGAATAAAACAGAATTAAAACAAAACAGTTGGTCAAGGACTAATTTACTCTATTTGCTACAGCACTTGCCTTTTAGAAAACCAGATTCAAACAAAGATCTGTATTAAAAAAGGTCTCCTTTTCCATTTTTCATTTGGACATGCTACAAGATTTCGTAAGAATTTGGCATAAGCATCAGCTTGCTATGAGAATCACATCTTCAACAAAACCAGCAATAATATCACAAGATAGAATTTGTGTGTATCACTGGCACAACATTAATCTCAGACAACACCTGCTCATGCTACAGCCAGCCTAAATAACCTTTTATGATTGCTGTACTCATTCTGAGTAAAAATATGCCATCATTTTTAAATACAAAAAGTGTTCCTGTTCTTCTCTGCTCCCATATAAACTGGCTAAATCTATAAAATTTTTAATCTACAGTTGAGTGATAAAAGCCAACAAACTTACTGAGAACTTACTGTTAAAGCAAATAAAGTAGCTGAGGTTTTACACTACAAGTAAACAACAGAAAACAACAACTCTGGAAGTTTTAATAAGATTCAGGTTGCTTTTGTGATCATGGACTAATATACTGTATGTAGCATACAGATACAACCTGGCATCTGGAAGGCATTTTCTAGACTGGAAATTCAAGGAGGAAATAAACTGTACCTTTGTGCTACAAAGGTACACAACAACTACCATCACATTTTAGGTAACAATAAACACAAATAATGCACATTTATCAAATTTTAGGAAAAAAGTTACTAACAAAATTTGCTACCCATACAACATAACTTCTTCAAAGACTGTCAAATACATGGCATAAGTTTATTCATCATTTTGCCATCATATATTAATTTGGGCTCGAATCTGAAAACTGAAATTTGCATTCCTGTTGTGTTAATTCAAAGTTCTATTTGGCATTCTATTTTGCTTTTAGCAGAGTATTGAAAGCCAACAGCACACAAAAAATAACTTACAAAGCATTATGCTTAATTGCCAGACACTATAGCACTGCTCAGTGAGTCAACCATATCCTGGGCTGCACCAAAAGCAGCGTGTCTAGAATGTGAAGGAAGGGGATTCTGCCCCTCTACTCCACTCTACTGAGACCCCACCCGGAGAGCAGTGTTCAGCTCAGGGGCCTCAACATAAGAACACACACCTGCTGGAAGAACCCAGACAAAGGCCACGAAGATGATCAGAGGCCTGGAGCATCTCTGCGACAAAGACAGGCTGAGAGAGTTGGGGTTGTTCAGCCTGAAGAAGAGAAGGCTCCAGGCAGACCATACAGCACCTTCCAGTACCTACATGGGGCCTATAAGAAAGCTGGACAAAGATTTTTTACAGGGGCATGAAGGGACAGGACAAGGGACAATGGCTTTAAACTGATACAGAGTAGATTTCGATTAGATATCAGGAATAAATTATTTACTTTGAGGGTGGTGAGATTCTGGAACAGGTTGACCCTCTGGTAGTTGTGGAGTTGTGCCTGCTGCATCCCTGGAAGTGTGCAAGGTGTCCTTGCCCATGGCAGAGGGTTGCCACTAGATGATCTTTACAGTCCCTTCCGACCCAAGGCAGGGTCAATCTATGGAATCTCTTCTGACACTCTGCCTTGTCAGCACTGGCCTGAACATTCTCCATTTACAAAGCAGCACTTTGCAGGTATGTGCTTTAATATTTTCAGTTACATACATAAAGCAACTGTCAAGAAGTCAAGAAACTTCAAACAGGAAATTGTGTGACTGCAATTATGTGAGCTATGGCACAAGATTTAGTCACACAATCACATATACAGTATGTAAAATAATACCACATTGTTTTGTGGTATTATTTTATTATTTTTTTACATTATTATTTTTGCCCTCCTAAATTCCTGATAACATCTACTGCAAGGCTCTTAAGTGACCACATACACGTAAGTTATGGGTATATAAAACAACTGAAAGAACAACAGACATTTACAAGCTACATTAAAATGCCAACAAGAGACAGTTCTTATACAGTAGAAATGGACAGATGCAACTGTATTCAAGTCCATCTCAGTCTTTTCATTTCAAAACCTCAAAACATAAATTCAAATCAATACAGTGAAGCCATAAGGCCACTCTAGATCAAGATACAGAAGATAACATCCACTGGAAAATGTTGCTGCAGTGTTGCAGCACATTTTAAAAGATTAAAATATTTTAAAAATATTATTTTCCCTAATTTCACCTGTATTTTCCAAGTAGTCTCTTTTGATACTGACAAAGTATTGCCATTTTTTTAAAAACGAGTTTGTGCAATAGTTATATATGGCAGAGCTTTTGTTTTTTGCTTTTTTCCTATTAGAGATCCAGAAAATATTTTTAGAACTTCCTAAATCAAGGTGTTGAGGGTTTCTCTTCTTAATAAACCAGAATCTTCAAATGCCTGTGTGAGACGTGAGCTGATACCAGACCTTCAGAGGTGAGGTCAGATCAACCACGGCACATGCGGTACACTCTGTGAAGGCCTGCACTTCCAAAGGCAATGG
This sequence comes from Eulacestoma nigropectus, assembly GCA_013397775.1. Classification (NCBI taxonomy): domain Eukaryota; kingdom Metazoa; phylum Chordata; class Aves; order Passeriformes; genus Eulacestoma; species Eulacestoma nigropectus. The sequence continues at coordinate 1,179,505 of VZTE01004150.1, forward strand.
GGACATAACTCTCACAGGAGCCAACCAAAGGGATTTTAATCCACAAACATGAAGGCCAGGCTGGGAAAGAAGCTCTGCACAAGTGCCAAATAAGCTGTATCAGTAAATATCAACCCACTCAAAACTGGCATCAGCAGTGATGCAGCTGTGATCCAGTATAGGCCAGTAGCCTTGTGCACTGCTCCACAACTCACAACCTCCGTTAACATCACAGGGTATCACAAGTTTAGAACTGATGGCAGCACAGGCTCCTATAAACACACTGCACTACAAATATGGCATGCTTATTAGTTTGATCTGGCATCAGTCTTTCACATATATAAGTCAATGTATTTATATTTCAGGGCCTACTGATTGCCAGCAAGATACTGCATTGTAAAATGTAGATACATAAAGTAAGATGTGTTGATAACATCTCACAAGCATGAATGCTTGTGAAAACATAAACCCAAACATGGCAGCTTATGCTCATTTTCAAAGAGAGCTACCTAGTGAGGACATACAATTAAATGTAACCCAGGAACACCATGCAAATACAGCACATTATAGTACCAAGCAAACACCAAGGTCTTGATTGCTTTTAACCCCATAATCTGTATTAGAGGATGCAAATTACAGTATCCAGGAAAATCTAACAGCATGAGTTGTAAGAAAGAAAAATGTAAAAAGCATCATCATACTAAAGACGAGTTTCACAAAAAATATTTTTCTTGTCTCAATAGTGGTACTCAAGGACCACCATTTTTTGTTAAAATAAAGATACATAATTTATGCTGCAATAAACATTTCAAGCTTGTATAGCAGGTATTTGAAATACATCCAAAAATATCCTACATATATATATTACATGCATGCATATTCATATCAAGAGTTGCAACACTGAAGAAACCTACTCTCAATAAACTTAAAACTAGGAATTTGGCGGATGGTTGTCATTTTTCTAACAGCTTTGGTTTCCCAGAGAAGATGAGCACAAAATGCCTGCCACTTTACTCAGCATCTTTAACATACACCATACTTCCTTCCCAGGTATTTTCTAGAGCGTTTCATGTCAATCTACCTGCAGGAGCGTGTGCAAAAGTGACACAGAGTGATACAAGTCTGACAACTACTGGTGTGGAAAATGGAGAAACCGGACTGCATTATACGTTTTCAGGATGTCGAATCCTCGTTACCAAACCTCTACACTGCTTATCAACCAAAACAAAAACCCCAAGAAAACCCAAAAAGCAAGCAAGCAACTACAGGAACACCTAAAAAACAGACTCCCCATCTTCGCAACTATTTCTATTTTAAGTTAGCAAGTTTTCTGCTTGGGCGATAACGTTTCGCAGATGCTACAAGAAATGCTACATAGTATTCATTAAACTGGGGCAAATCAATTAAAATTATACAACTGCTCGGTATGCAAGTATCCGCGCATAAAAGTTCTCCTCCGCCACTAACCGGCATTCAGCAAGTAGTTATTTTAGCTAAAAGCACCGAGCAACTCACTAGCTGTATAACTGCTACATCTTGTGGCAACACATTTCAACACAAGGAGGAAAAGCAGACAATACCCGAAAGGGAACAGCGAAGGGACTTGTTTGCTCATAACCTTCATACAGATATTCCCTGCAAACACCCACAACACCCTGCTGTCGGTGTAACACAAGAGGGGAGGAGCAGGGGAGGGAGGAGAAAAATATTATCATCGAAGGCGTGATGGAGGACAGGAGAAAGTTGCAGTCATTCCGTGGCGGCCGCAAGGCGCCCTGTCACTTCTGGCCACAAAACCGGCCGCCCCTGAGGGCGCTTTCCCCATGGGGATGAACCTCCGGTGTCGGCCCCTCTCCTTCCCACCTCCATGATGCCAAAAGTGCCCAACTCCCTCCAGCAACAGCGGCTGCATCCTCCGGCGCAGCACTTCTACTTAGCCGCTGGCGGAGAGAAGCCTATTTCGGGGAGGACGAGGCGAGCGGCTGCCCGAGGAGACGCGAGTGGCTGCGGCAGGCGGACAGCCCGGGGACGGAGGGAGCACGGCGGGTCCCCCTCCGCGGCCCGGCGCGGGGGGAAACAACGAGGCGCCGCCGCGCTGACGAGCGGGCGGGGGCGGCGGGGCCCCGCTCGCCCAGCGCCCGAGGCTCCGCTCACCGCCACCGGGCCCAGCGCTGACCCCGCGCCACCGCCGGGGGCACCGGCCTCTCCCGCCGCCGCTCCCCGGCAGCCCGGGACCGGCCTCCGGTGGCGGCGGCTGGGCCCCTCCCCA